>VXAZ01000560.1:2909581-2920787 GCA_013399875.1 Gymnorhina tibicen
CGGGGGTCCCCGCGGGGAGAGCCGGGCGCGGCACCCCCGCACCCCGCTCCGCTCATTATCGGCGATACCCCTTTATTTCTGCCTCGCTGCCCCCGCGGCCCCGCTGCCGGAGGGTGGGGGAGCCGCCCGGCCGCTGCCGGCGGT
Source organism: Gymnorhina tibicen (assembly GCA_013399875.1). NCBI lineage: Eukaryota > Metazoa > Chordata > Aves > Passeriformes > Artamidae > Gymnorhina > Gymnorhina tibicen. The sequence goes on from VXAZ01000560.1 coordinate 2,909,726, forward strand.
GCGCAGGGGGCACTGTGGGCTCGGGGATGCGCCCCGGGGGGGCCCCCGGCACGGGCCCCGCATCCGGCGCTGGCTTGGCGGCACCTCGGCGGCGCCGGGGCCAGCTCCAGGTGGAGGCAGCGCTCTACGGTCAGCCCGGCTCGTGTTTTGGTTAATAATGGGGAAATAGCAACTCCTGCCGCTCCGGGTGCTGTGCGTCGCTCTGCTGGCGGCTGTACCGGCGCTCCTCTCTTTTCTCCCATCTCGCTAAACTCATTCCTTTAAAAGTCCGGAGCGCTCTCGCAGCCCCTGGCTGAGGTCTGGGTTTGCCTTGCCTGCTTGGCTTTTGGAAAGGCGATGGCTTTTGGAGATGCTGTGGCATGGAAGGAAACTGTCAACAGCGCGTCTCAAAAAAAACCTTTTTGCATTCCAAAACATCAACCCTTCCATTGTGGCTGCGATGCTGAATATTTAATTGACAGACACAGGCAGGGGAAATCAACTGGCTTCCAACAAAGAGATTAATAACACAACAGCACGTGAGTTTAATACTCCAGACACCACAGTCTTTAAAACAATTGTTTCTGCTTAGAGCCCATTTTTTAAAGGCTGTCAGTTTGATTTAATTTTTATGCAGTTTATTGATCATCTGGTGTATATTACGGGGCACTAATACATTAAGAGCAGAGGCATGGTTTTCTCTTTATATTCCCACAAGAATAGGGGCCAGTGCAGAAAGCTTCATCTTCTCGGATCTGGGAAAAGTAAAAATACTTGATATCCCATATACAAAACTAATATAAGTAGAAACATAACTAGCTGGACTTACCTCACTTATTTAAGCAGATAGTAGAATTCCTAGTAAAGCAGCTCCTAGCAGTCAGAACTTTTAAACTTTTATTTAGGCAAGTTTTCTTAACTTGAGGCATTCCTGGCATGAGTAGGTGCTATTTGAATGGGAAAAGGGTTTTGCTTCCCCTTTCTCTGGGCTGAGGGTCCTAAATGAAAAAGCAGTTGGCTGACATGTGTTATTCTACTTGTGCTAGTTTGGGTAAACAGGACTTATCAAGCATCACTTGAGAGTATTGTTAGCAGGGAATAATGTGATACAGCAAAACTGTGATTGTTGCTTTGTTTCAGGTTGCTACAGGTGGAAATCGGAAAGTAAACACCAGAGTTGGCTTGTTTAGGGGTTTTTGTTGGGGTTCTTTGTTGTTGTTTTGTTGTTGGGGTTTTTTTTTAGGGTGAGGAGCATTTAAAAGTAAGAGCATGAATGCAACAGAAAGTTCAGATCTGGCTGATCCACTGGCAGGTGAAGAGCGTGGGTGGGACATGGTGAGGGAGGTGATTATGGGATGGAGAGCCCATGATGTGTGTTTGGGGATGGATAGCTCATGATGTGTGTTTGGGGATGGATAGCTCATGATGTGTGTTTAGCATGGGCTTTGCAAATACAGCCAGACCAGGAGTATCGGACCTGCCGGTGGATGACTGGGCATGAGTTGCTGTAAAAGCTGCCCCGCTCATGGGAGGCTTGGCTTGCTCTTCCCACTGCCTTTTGCTAGGGAAGACTATGAGCTTATAGTTTCCAAGCACTTGATTCCCATTTTCCTGTAAAAAATTCCCCCAAAAATCACTTGGAAAGTGGAAAAAAAGTGCCCTAGCCGAACCCTTCCTGTAAGAGAAAGCTGGACAGGTACAAGTTGATGGATATTCACATATTCAGTGGAGGGAAAAAAAAAAGAGTCCTACATAAGATAATGAGGAGCAGAATTGGGTGAAATGACTTTTTCTGAGGGGCAGGGACCAGCAGAAGCCTTCTGCTGGTGCATGTGGGCACATGGCCAGTGGCCTCCAGTGCAGTCAAACTGAGTTACGCCTCTTGAGCAGCTGCCCAAAGACATTCGGAGAAGCAGGGAAACAGAAGGCTTTTTCTCATTTGAGGACCACTCTAGGAAATATTAAAACTGGCCGTTTGATTTGCAGAGGCCTGTGACGCTGCACTGGCTCCTGCTGCAGGTACTGCCGTAATTCCGCCTTGAATTGGTTTTCTATGAGGGGAAAATGAAAAGAGTGGACTATGGCTGAAATGTTTTTCAGAAATGACACACTCTCTGTGAGGCCGTAGGTGTGTACAAACCCTTTGTTTACACACAAATTTAAACAAATTACCCAGAAGACAATTATCATAAACATCTAAGAAAGCCTGAATTAGTAAAGCTGAGCTATCAGGAGCTTCCTTCAGCTTTAATTTGGTGAGCGTCGTTAGAAAGATCCACTTTTGTCTTTCATCCTTAAGTAGCACAATGGTTATCTTGATAGCAAATGCATGAGAGGAAGATTTGTATTTTCTTTTCTTGGGGAGCGGAGTCACGGAGCCATGGGCAGAAGCGCGTGGCTGGTGGAGTGGGTTGGATGAAGATCCACGGGACCGGACCCTCCATTTCTCCTGCGTTTCCAACTTGAGTGGAGCTGGCAGGGAGCTGGATGTTACTGAATGACCAGCCCACTCCTCTAATGAGCCCGCTTGGCACTCCTAAATCCCTGGTTTCTTGCGTGAACAAGAGGTTTGATCGCTGACACTTTGAACTTCCCAGAAACTCCATGGCCGTGCTTAACTCAGTAAAAAAGGCAGAAAAGAACTGAGTGTGCATTTATTAAAGCAGGTCATGCGAAGGGGGGGAAAATAACTTTCTCCATCTGCTTCCTCCTCTTGGGAGGGCTCTGTTTAGAGAATTGGAAGATGCTTCCTGAAATTGTTAGGGCCACAGGCGAGCTTGGTGGTGTGGAAGAGTCCCCGCTGCCCTGTCCCTGTCTCCTGATCACTGCAAAACATCTGAAAATGTGATTGAGGGTGTCTGGGCGGGTCTGAAGTTGCCCCTGCTGAGCTGCTCGGTGTCTTCACATCATAGAGTGGTGGGGAACTCTCTGAGCAGCAAAACAAGAGGAGTGGTGGGTGGACCTCACTCCACCTTCATCTGATCATCCGCAGCCCATCCCTCTGGCAGGAGTTTTCCTGCGCCTCCTGCCTGGAGCACAGAGTTGTTATTGGGGGGAAACGGGGTGACCCTGACTGGGACAGACTTCAGGGGGCAACTTTCCCCGGTGCCATGGGGTTTTGCTGTCCTGATGCAGCACTGCAGGGAGCTGCTGCAACAGCCACCAAACCTCCTCCTGATGCAGGAGATGTGGCCAGGCGGGGAAAAGCCTCCTGCTCTGACCCTTGAGGTGGGATGTTTTGGAGCCTGGCCCCACAGATGTAGCATCTAGGGTTAAATTTACTCCTCTCGGACCTGCTTTTTCCCCTTGGCAGGGACTCCTGGTGTTCAGCAAGCCCTGAGCAGCCACCTGTGCTCTGCTGACGGGTGCTAAGTCAAGCGTTTAATCTCGGAAGAGGGGAAGGCTGTGTCAGCAGGGGTGATAGGGCAGATGAGGGTCTTCAGTAGCTTGTGTTTGTGCAGCTTGTGCAGGTAGAACAGCTTCCAAAAAGTCCTGCTTGTGCCATAAAATAGAAGGATTTCATCTGGCATACCTGCTTCTGAGGCTCGTGGAAATTGGGTTTATGGGAGCATATGTTTCAGGCTGGTGGGATGTAAACTGCACATAATTTACTGCCCTTCTTCTTTTCTGCCTCTAATTTAATTTTCTCTCTTCTGTCAATCCCAGTTAATCTGTACAACACAAGTTTTACTGCCTTGGGGAGGTTTTTTGAAGCAACAGATGGATAGACCTCTTACAACCTTAATATCTCTGCAGTTTTCTCACAAATTTGGCATCTCCTGTAGCAAGCTTGATGCTAAAATGAACTTTGAAAGTAAATATTTATGCTAACTGGACCTTGACATGTTTATGTAAGTGGGGATATAATTTTATAATTTGGGCTAACAGTTTAGATTACTCTTAACTTTCCTCTTCTGTGTAGAAAATTGTGTCGTCCTCCAGCTCTCAGAACCAAAAAGGATTTGAGCTGTGCCACGGGCCCTGTCGCTTCCTCACGAAAATTGGTGCAAACGGGCCTGGGATTGTCATTTGGGTGTAAGGAGTGGGAGGAATTGGAGATGAGGGGTGAGGTTGGAGTTATGTGGATGGTGTAAAGCTGGATGTGATGAGCTAAGCAACTTTGCTTTGTTTGGGTTGGGGCTGTTGTTCTTTATTTTTCGGACTGCCCCGCTGCGCAGCACTCGCTTGTCGCGTGGGTAACATCTCTCTGTGCACCTGAAGAAGATGCTGAGCCAACCATTTCTTGTTTTCAGCAAGGGACAGCAAGACCTGACTGTACCAAACCAGCTGGACAGTCCCAACCCCTCGGTTGCTGCCTTCTCCACGCCGTGTCTCCTCCGTGTCGGGGAGGACCGAGCCCACACCACACGGGAGAAGCTGTGTGGGTGGAGAGTCGTCATCGTGTTTTGAGCATCCCTAGGTGGGGTTTGGTCGTTAATGTTTATGTATCACTTCATACCTGTAGGATCTCGTGGTGGCAGCGAGCTCCTGGCCAGGGATGGCTGCTCTCGGAGGTGCTCTGGCAAAGGCAGGTTGGCAGAAGTGGCACCTTGGCATGGGGTTGTTGTGCAGTTGGACTCTGCCAAAACTTGGGAGTGAAGGAGCTTTTTTTTTTCCGAGCCTGGAAAAGTTTCTTATTGAACCGACAGTCAGCACCTAAAGCATGATACCCATCTGCTGTGCCTCCCTTGAAAGACCAAAGGAGCCAAAGATGACTGGAAGTAAAGGCAAGAGAAATATTTTGGAGGTGTTTGAAATCCACTTTTTTTTTGCATTTGCTTTTTGAAAACAAACAAACAAACAAGAAAAAAAGACAACCAACCTATCAAAAAGAGATGATTAGTGACAATTATACTTGAGGTGTTAATTGCAGAACAAGGAAATGCTGTTCCTATGGCAGACCGAGTCCTCGGGGGTATAAATCTGTTGGTTTTCCCAAGTTGGTGGAACTTGGCCAGCCTGAAGATGTGTCTCCAGGAAAAGCAGAATTGTGTGCAACTGCTTCATGGCCAGGAGTGCTTTGAATCCTGTGTACCTGCTGCGGAGACAGGCAGGAGATGGGATCGCAATTACAGCAGATGACATTTGTTTAATTGCCTGTTTGTAGTGAGCACAGAAAATAATATAAACATCACTCCCAGATCAAACGGATTATTTTTATACCCTTTAAATCTCAATTTAATATGCATGCCTTTCCTAGGCTGCTTTGGTCTGACTCTGTTTGTCTGGATACAGGCTGGTGCTGTCTCTCCAGATGCGTGTGCTCCGCGTACCACCCAAAAATGGTTTGCATACCACAGCTGGGGAACCTCTGGCAAACCAGGGCCCCTCTTCAGCGTGTGAGATAGGCAGGGTGTTTGTATGGCTCCATCCCTGCCTGAAAATGCCTTCAAGGAGGGGGAGGCGAAGGCCCAGCTCTGCTGCGTGGCTCGCTCTGGCGGAGCAGGCTCCATCCTCCCCGTTCCCTTCATACAATGCTCCCACTTCATCCATGGTAATCCAGAAGGGACCGTTGTGGTCTCCCGGCCTGCCTGTGCCTGGAACAAGGGCCTGCCTGTTGAAGGCAGCGTGGGGAAAGGCAGCAGCCTTCAAACCCTCCTATCCCAGAGTCCACGCAGCCAGCGCTGGGAACGGCAGCTTCCCTGCCATCCCAAGGGGTTGTGTCCCAGCAGGGGAAGGAAGCAGGGAAACCCCCTCCCAGGATGTGGCTTTCCCCCCTGCCAGCTGGGGTTTTGTATGAGTGCTGTCGTATATTTATTTTTTTCTTTTTTTTTCACATTTCTTCCTTTTTGTTCTGTCCTAGGGCCTTGTTCGGCTCTTCTGATAGGTCAGGTTTCATATTTCAAACAAACGAAAAAAAAAACCGCTCAGAAATGAGAATGATAAAACCTCAATGAAAGAGGTGAATTAAAGTAATCCAGCACTTATCCTGTAATTATAAAAGCCTGAAGTCAGTTTTCTGAATGTACTTATGTGCTTCCCCCCTTGCCAGTATGTCTGGAGGCCCAGCCTGTGGCCAACCTTCCCTCTGCCTTTCCAGATACCTCAGCTGGGTGGGTTTTGCCAAAAGCTGGGAAGAGGGTGCCCTGTGTGTCACATCTCTTCACGGATCAGTGGGGCCCCTTTCTCAGAAGGGCATTTGTATCCCTTTCAAAGCCACCCCGTCTCCATTTCGCTCTCTCCCATGGCATCCCCCTTGGAGGGGCACTACCTGCTCCACAATTCTAGAGCAGGTGGAAAGTTCCTTCGTGTGGATCGGGTGTCTGTGCCCGGGGATGTGTTGGAGCAGCTGTTGGGAAGTTATGCTGGAGAATCCCTTCCTGCCTCTTAGCTGCACGCAAGGGCTTCGTTGCAGCAGCGGGATCGTGATCAGCAGAAGCTGCTCCTCCAGTTAGACCTGAGGAGGCAGAATGCCACGAAAACCAGGGAATTTGAAGTGTTTGGGTTTTGATGCAAACAGTTTGAAAGCAAGCCTTAAGCATAAGTTTGTTACCAAGAGAATGCATGAATGAGTTTGAAAATTAGATATGTCCTGGCAGGTTTGGAAGTGTCAGAAGTTCCTATGGAACTCCATCCTTTGGAGTCGGTCACGTAAGTGGGCTTGTTTTTCACAAGTGTTGGATGTTTTGGAGACAGAAGGTTGAAAACAGACTCTGCATCAAGTCGAGTTATAAGCAGAACACGTAATTTAACTCCAGAGCTTGTGATGCTCTGAAAATGCCTTTGCTCTTTGTGTTCCTGTTCCAGCCCTGGGTGCCCCTTGCCTGGAGATTGCATCCAGACACGACCTTGTGTTCTCTGAGCACATGGTGCCCTCCATCAGGGCCGGGCTGGGGCTGCCAGCCAGAGCCCAAAGGGAGCTGCAGTTGGTCTGACAGCGATGGTGACACTGAGCCAATGGAGAGCGTTCATAATCCTCTGCTACTTTCCCGTAATTTTGAATCCCTTGCCCAAAAAGACATGAAAGTGCGTTGGTCATAGCACTGAGAAGCTTGGGAGGTGCCTCCAGGTTTTCCGGTGAAACACACCCGTGGGCATAGCCCAGAAAACACAGCAAATTGAGGCTGGAGCAATTGGCACTGCTGGGTTCACCCAGACCTTGCCCTGAACACCGAAGGTGGCTGTGGCACGGAGGTGTCCTTCACTGCTTCGGGAGCTTGCAGATGTCACACTGCACCTCTTGCAGCCTCATCACCTTTGCTGGCTGGTGGAGCTGAGAACAGCGTGGTTCTTCCTTCCATGTCCTTAAAGAGAAGAAGTGAAAGTTACTGGTGAGTGGTTTTGGGCAGCCATCCCTCCTGAGAGAAACGATGCTCCCTCAGAGAGCTCCTGCCTCCCAGCAGTGTCAGTCTGGTGCTGCACAAAGGGAGCAGTGAGCTGCGTGACATCCTGCAACTGGCTCTCACCTGCTTCTGCTGCAAATCACAAAAAATGATGGCCATTTTTGACCGGCCAGCAGTGCCCCTGTGTCTGACCATGCAGGCACTGCACGCAGATATTAATTACAGTGCTGTTAATTCAACGTGTGCTCGTGTGAAGCTGAGACCTTATCAAATCCTCCAAGTGCCCAGCCACTGAATTTGAAAGCCAGTGTGCCAAATGGGGTCTGGGCTTCCTGTCTCCTCGACACTCAGCAGGTTATTTATGACTTTTTTTGGGGGGTGGTGTGATGGGCTTTCCTTTAAGCCTGGAGGGAGCAGCCAGCCCAGTCCTGGTTATCATTCCCACCCAGCTGACAGCGAGGTCTTTGCTCTGGTCTTTGTAGCAGCACAGCAGCCGTGGCAACCAGTCCCACATCCCAAGCATTTTGAGGGCTTCCAAGGCTTTTCTGCAAAGCCCACCACCCTTTAAAATGCTACTTTCTGAAGGGAAAGTCACAAACAGCGTGGTAAAATGCTGATAAGCAGGTCTGGTCAGTAACCACTGGGTGCATTTGTGTTCTGAGTGATGCTCAGGGAGTAATTTTGGACGGCTGGCGAGCTGATGGCAGGCAGCAAAACTCCTTTGAAGTCGATAGCTGTGAATCAGTTTGGTGTTAGCAGGCTTCTGGAGCGGCTCTTTGATCACTGATCAGATGGCCCTTGCTTTTTGGGGAGCTGCTTCTCCCTGAATCCAAGCGCTGGGTCGAGGATCCCTGTGCCAGGCTGTGCTGCCCTTGGTCCTGCCCAGGCACGTCACGGGAGGTTTGTGCCTCTGGGAGTTTCTAATCTAGGGAGACGGGAGCGTGAGGGAGCAGCATCACCTCCGTGCGTGGGCAGGCGCTGGAGCCCGGCGAGGGCACACTTTGAAGGCAGTGTTTCCAGTACAGAGGCACCCGGGTGCCCACTGGGGCTTTCAGAGCAGCTGAGGTACCTCTAATTCCTTCCTGAATTCCCCGTTGGAGCTGCAAACTTCAGCGCTTCTGCCGGTCGTGCCAGGCCATCACCAGCCTCCCAAAGTATCTTGAAATCAGATCCTCAGCGACTGTGGAGGAGTCTGTGACTGCCAGGGCTTGGGCTGAAGTGTGTCCCTAGGGCATGTGTGCACCTGTCCTGGAGCTTCCCACCCTAACTGCTATGAAAACTTCCTTGGGTGGCTCTGTTCTGGTGCTTCCATGTTCTGCAGAAAAAGGAAACAGCCCTGGATTCCCCCACTGCAGCAGGAGCTGGCTTCCCCTTTCCCAGAATAAGAGCTGGAGTTTTTCAGGTTAAGGATATGGAGGAAAAGCTGTGCTAAGGCATCTGCCGGTTGATAATACATAACGAAAGTGGATAATTCTCAAAGGAAGGGCTTGGAGGGGCTTTTATCCTACTCATACTTGCCAGGCTGAGAAAAAACTCCCTTTGCTGCCTGACCACAAGAGGCTGTGCTTTTAGTCGAGAACTCGGGGGGGGTTTTGGAGTTTTTTTCTTACTAACTCTTACAAAAATTTGCAGCATCAGTTACTATCTTCTCAAATAATTCCATTTTTTTCCCCCCCACGTAATCTGGGCTGGATATTTTTTCATCCAGCACTCCTGGTTTCTTGACCGTCCCTGCAGCTTTAGCATGCAGCTGTCATTCTGCTGCAGCTCCCACAAAGCGGCTGAAAACCAAGGTAACAGCAACATTTTGAGTGAAGGGGATGAAATGTGGGATAGGTTCAGCGTATTTCTTTGTCATTGTTGGAGTCCTATTCAGTCTGGAACTGAATAGGAGGCTGATTAGCATGTGGAAGCATTTCTAAAGCATTGGGCTGTGAGGGTTGGGTGGTTTGGATTTTTTTTTTTTCCTTAAAGGAGAAGTTTTGTGGCATTTATTTTTCTGACTGAACTGGTATGAATCTCTGTCAAATGCAAAAACCGTGGAAAAGCCGGATGGCGTTTTGGAGAAAGCCTGTTTTGATAAATCACCATGGGCGCAAAGAAGTTTTCCAGTGCATAAAACTCTCAGAGCCACTGCAGAATCTAGGCATGCAGCATGTTTGAAATTGCCAGACCAGTGGGATGGTGTTTGGGATACATCAGGATTGTGGATATAACAACAGGTACTTTGCTTTTGCTCTCGCTGAAGTTTTCTGCTGCAAGTGGGTATTGGGTCCACAGTCTGAAAATCCACCTGCTTAAAGCTCAGCGTTTTGCTTTCACAGGAAAAGATGGAACACTGAGGTCGATTAAAAAGCTACCTGCAAGTGAAAAACAGCTTCTCCCCCTGTGAAATTGCTTCAAGTCCTGGGCCTGAGGCTGGTTTTGGAGAAGAGGGTTTTCCCTTTAGTGTCAGGGTGAGGTGTCAGGCTGATGTTCTCATTAACTCCCTTGCTGCAAGATCTGCTGTATTTTCTCTGAGGGGTGAAATTATTGCCTTGGTTCTGTTTGTGGGTCTCAGCTGGGTCACTGCTAGAGCAGAGGTCCTTCCCTGGGAGTACCGTATCTCTGCCTGCTGTGGGAACGCAGGATTTTGGGGCATTTGCAAGTCCCAAGAGAGACATGAGACCCTGTTGCCTGTCAGGGGCTGTGTGGATGTACCACACTTGTGCCCTGAGCTTGCAGACAGAGTGGGCAGTGCAAGAAAATTCATTTTATTTCTGTGCATAGTGAGTGATGGACTTGAGGTCTGTCTTGAAGGCCTCAGTGAGTGATGGCCTTGGGGCTGCATGGAAAGCTCATGGCAGTACTTGGAGTCAGACCCTCTTGGTGATGCTGTATGGTCCAGAGCCCCTGCCTGGGTTTCTTTGATGCCTTGTCTGGTTTCCTTTCAATTATTCCAGTTGAAGAAAGGCAAAATGGTCAGCTCACAGGTGTGCCTCAGTGTCACACAACGGAATGGTTTGGGTGGGAAGGGACCTTAAAGCTTGTCTTGTTTCTTGTTCAACCCCTTGCCATGGGCAGGGACACCTTCCACTATCCCAGGTTGCTCCAAGCCCCATCCAACCTGGCCTTGAACACTTCCAGGGATGGGGCAGCCACAGCTTCTCTGGGCACCCTGTGCCAGGGCCTCACCACCCTCTGAGTAATGCCAGCTATTGAAGGCTGATTAAAGCTATTGTTTAATTAAGGAGAACTTAGCTCCTCTGTTCACAATTCATGATTAAAGGATCTTTTGAAGTAATTCTGCAATACTTTCCTGCTGCCTGCCTTTCTCTCCTTTATCGTGGAGAAAGTTCCTTGCGCTGAGCGCGCCCCAGCTCCGCGGGCTGGGCGCTGTTACGGGACCACAAACCTGCTGGCAGATCTGGCTGCTGCCAAAGGCATCCCAACACTAAAGAGCCCTGCAGAGGGGTGGAAGGGAGTTCAATCTCAGGATACGCTGATTTGGAAAGGGAATCCAAACAAAGAGGCTTTTCAGCACAGGCTGAGGCTTGGCTTCTCTCAAGGGCAGTTTGGGCTTGGGGAAGCATCCGGGAGGCGGCGAGCGGAGCAGGAGTACATGAGCTGGATGCCGCGTGGTGTAAGGTTTCCCAGCACAGCCTGGTTTTGTGTTACAGGCTGGGGAACTGGCTGTAAGTTCTCCTCTCCTCTCCTTTCTTTTCCTTTTTTTTTTTTTTCCTTTTCACCCCCTGGTTTTTTTTTATTTTTATTTCTGTTGGAAACAAAGGAGAGGTTTAGGCCTTTTTTTTTTTTTTTTT
>VXAZ01000560.1:2920820-2980712 GCA_013399875.1 Gymnorhina tibicen
AAAAAAGGGGGGTTTTGGGCTTTTTTTTTTTTTTTTTTTTTTTTTTTAAATAAAGGTTCTCATCCCCTGCAGGTTTGGCGGTGCCTCTTCGGTGTTGATGCTGGAGGGTTGACCTGGAGAAACCCTTTGCAGGGTCCCACGCCGGCCTCACAGGGATGTTTTATTTTGCTCAGAAAGCTCAGCCCTCTCAGGGGCTCACCGAGGGCACTCTGGCAGGAGCCGGCGTTCCTGAGGGGACAGGCACCTCGTAAAGAAGTTCTGGCTCAGATAAGAAGTGAAATGAGGTGGATGCTGGGGCACCTTCTCCGCAGCGGGAGGGATGCACAGTGGAGGGGTTGTCTGCCAGGCCCCCCGTTCCCGTGGCAGCCCTGTCTCCCGCTGTGACACCTCTGGTGCCACCACGTTCCCGTGAGGTGCCAGGAAGAGCCGAGCAGGGAGGAGGTGCTACCAACCATCCCAACCAACCAGTTGGGGTTTTTTATAGGCACCAGATGGTTTTAATAGACGAAAGCTGAACTCCTTATGACCCTTCCCCACAGACGTTGTTTGTTGTTTTGTAATTGTGGCCAGGACGGAACCCTGTTCCAGAACCTGCAGTGAATGGGGAGCTTTGGTGCCTTCTTCTCCCATCCCACCATAAACCCCCCACTACCCCCATGCTCCTCTGCCTGCCCTGACTTCAAATGATCCAGGGGAAGCTGCTGGGCATGGAAAACCTGAGGCTTTCCACTGATCCCTGGCTAAAGAGATTAGCAAGAGTACAAGCTGGAAGAAACCGAAACATCTAAAAGCAAAGCACAAGGAAGCAATAAAATGTCAGGCCATGTTTTCCCTGCTGGTTGATTAAAAATTCTCCTGATAAGCAGGAAAGCTTTCATGGCTGGACAAGACCTGTATCGTGTCAAATGCAATGAAAGGTTTATTAGAGAAGGATAAAGCAGTGCGAGCGTTGGGTTGTACTCGCAGCCCTCCTGGAATTGTTATCCCCCGGGGCTGAGGGGCAGTGCTTTTTGGGGAAGAGAAAGTCAAGCAGAAAGAAATGAGGCCTGGGTCTCCATGCTTCCCATGGGGAAACCCTCAGCAGTGGCAAACCAGTGAGCTTTGGAGACCTGTGCCCAGTCAGTGCCAAGATGCTCCACTGGGCCCATGGTTTCCTTCTAGCCTGAGAAATCTTCCTGGGATCAAACACAAGACAGGAATGACAAAACAGGAAAACAAAGGGCTCACTTCCATGCTGTTGTGTTTGACTTCCCAAGGTTTTAATTGCCAAGGGCTGCATTGGGAGCCAGCTGGCTGCAAAGGGATGCAGATCTCCAGTAGGAGAGGCAAAGGGATGCAGATTTCAAGTAAGAGAAGAAAGGCTCTTTTTTGTTGTGGGTTTTTTTTTTTTAATCTTTTGTCAGACATGCAGTCTTGTGTACATTTCCCCTCCAAAAAATAAATTATCGCTTTTAGTTACCTGCTTCCTCAGCTCCCCCAGCTGCTGTTAAAGCTCCTGCTGTTATTGTTTTGCTACCTGCAGGAGTAAGAGGGTGAAGGAAGCAGGAAAGGCAAGTGTGGAGTGCAAATGGTACCTCAGTTTTAGAATTTTTCTCCTTGGAGCAGAAAACCTCTGCTTTTTACAAAGAGAAAACACAGTAGGTGGTTTAACTTGGAAGCCCTTGGCCCGTGCTCCAAGAGATGTGCATTTCCCTGCAGATGTGGTATACACAGTGTCAGCAGGATTGGGCCCGCCAGTGTGTGGCCCTGGGAACAGGCTGGACAATCCCAATTTTACTGCCAAAACCTTGTTTTTGTATGATAACTCGAAAAGAGGGGAGAAAAGGCCAGCTTAAAAAAAAAGAATCGATGGTAATGATAATGATAATAATAATAATAAAGAAGCATGGGATATTTGGCACTCCGGGTGTATAAATCTCGACATCAGCTACCTGTGAATCATCCAGCAGCACGTTAATTGGTACCCCTCAGTAGATGAGGATTTGGCACCAGGTCTGCATGTAATTACAAGCCACACACAGAAGGACACAGGCAGCTAATGAACTCCTGCCAAACTCCAGCTCCGCTTCTGCGGCTTTTGAAGTCCGCTGGTCTTTCAGCGTTTTGTATGGTAAGCACTGAAAGGCATCAAATCACTCCTTTGACAGTGCTTAGAAAGGGTTGGTTTGTTGAATAACCCAGTCCCTCCAAAGTCCCAAATCTGAGAACTGGAGCATCTATAGGCTCCTTTCTCAACAGAGCAGTAAATAGGCTGGAAATAGAGGACACCCCTGAGGAGCTGCCGAGCTCCTGCCTCGCTGACAGGAGCCAGAGGGCTCCGGTTGCCACGATGGGCTGCAAGAAAAGAAACTATTTCCACTTAAAAAAAATACTTCAAAACAATCCCACCATTGGGATGCTTTTTTCCCCCCCCAAGCCTCAGTTTTTCAAACTGAGGCTGTGAGCAGCGTCTCTTACGGGTTTGCAGTCGCACTGAGTGAGGTGGTAAAAGGGTTTTTGGAGGGTTTCTGCCCTGTCAGGAGGGCAGGTCTTCGTGGTGCTGGCTTTGGAAGGTCGTGGTGCTTTTTCGTGGATGCTTTGTTGCTGGGATGGGATTCGAGCCTGAGCCCTTCTCTTCTTTTCATGTCTGAGGTGACAAAGGGAGTAGTTGTTGAGATAAAAAACAATTTCCATGAAAACCTGCGATTTTCAGGCAAACATACCAGGCGGGTTTCATGGCAGTACCATGGTGAAGAGGAATAATGCAGCTTGGCACGAAGCCCTTCCAAAAAAAAAAAAGAAGGGGGGGGGGGAGGAGAGGAAACAGAAGAGCCTTTGTCAAAATTAACTGCAATAAAGAAAAAGGGACTCCTATTCCCTTGGGCTTCTTTAACCTTTTTTCCTCAGTTTATTCACACGTTCCTTGACAGCAGGGCACAGCATTGTTGCAGGAGGCTGGAAATGGAAATTGGGAGTTCTCCGTGTTTGGTTTTAAAAGGCACGGTACATGTTGTGTCCCTCGAGTCAGCGTGAATAGAGCCTTGGCCCTTGCCCGTGCCTTTCGGATGTGGCCCAATTCATCCTGTCCCTTGAAGAAACAGGGTTATGAGATGTCACCTGGCTGCAAAACGCAGCCGTAGTGGGGAGGTTTGGGCTGGGCATGGGAAAGGGGCTGGGGTGACGATGTGGCTGAGCCCACCCTGGCTGGCCCTGTGCTTGCGGAACAGGGTGGTGAAGTTTTCAGCGTTACTGTCACACTGGATTTGCAGAATTTTCAGTTTCACCCAGAAGTCCGAGATGGTGTGCAGCATGGAACCATGCTGTCCCAAAAATTTCTGTTTGGCTTTCGGGGGCACAAATAATTCGTAAGATCTCGTCCAGGGGCAGATGGACCAGGGTAGGTCCTTGTGAGCGGCATGAGGTGGACTCCTCTTGTCACTGCGGGTGATGTCTTCCCTCCAAAATACCCCTTTCCCAGCTGCTTTCCACCAGAGTAACTCAAACTTCTCTGGGCAACAAGGTGTCAGCATGGCCAAGGCAGCAGCTGTCATACCTCCTCCTTCCCCTGCAAAGTCTCCCTTTTCCTGTAATACAAGTCTGTTTTAATTAGGAGCGTGATTTTTATTTACTTTTTAATATTGCCCAGGTACCGGCACAGTCTCAGTTATATCATGTATTGCATCGTGTATACACTAGGATGCCACTCTGCACAGTCAAAATGCAAGGAGGAGCAAGAAGAATGGTGATATTACACTTTTTTAACCCATTGATGAAACAGGCAGAGCCGTGCTGAGCTCTGCTCTGGGGACCACCAAGATCAACCCCCATCGCTTTAAGGGCCTTTGGATCACTTCCACCCACGTCTCTCTGCCTTTCAGCACTCTGGGCCGTGCTTTATGTCCTGGAAACTCTACCGAATCGCGACTACCGAGGGGGAAAAGCTTCATTTCCAGCTAATCAAGGGAGTTGTGTAATACCATTTTCTCCTGGGGAACTTCCAGAAAAAAGAAAGGAGGAGAGGAAGGGGAGGGGGAAAGGGGGGGTATTACATAAAGCAAGTATATTAAGAGGAAATAAATTATGAATTAAAAGTGATTAGTGAACTTTTAAGGAAGAGGTCAGAAGTGCTTTTTGGAATACAAACTTTTTAAGCTTCCAGAGCTTGTATTGGGTTACAGAGTTATAACCCGGCCTTATTTGTGCAGGTGGCTGCTGCTTCAAATCCGAAGAAGGATTTTGCATTTACAATAGGTACATTGACAGAACTGGGTCAAAAAGCTACTGGTGGCAGGCTCAGGGCTATGGCCAGGGGCTCTGCTGCCTCCTGCACAGGGGCAGTTTCTCCCAAAAACGTGCTTAATTACAGTGGCACTGCCTGGCCATGGTGCTCAGGAAGATGTTTGGGAAGTTCAGCTATGAAGTTTGATGAATTTTTATTTAAGAGACCTAACATTGACCGGGTTAATTGGCTTCATTTTTCCTTCATACTCTTTGTGTCTTTACTGATTTAAAAATAATAGAATTTTGTTGACTGCATTGCACTGGCTACAGTTTTATATTTCCACTTGTTCTTGTTATGTTTCGGGGTGGCCATGCAAAGAGGAGGAAACAGGGCTTGTATGTGGGAGTCTTTGGGGGCAAGAAGCTGAGATAAGGAGTTTTTGCTTGCTATTTTCTGTGTTAAAACAGCACCTACAGCTCAGAAAATTTTCTTCTTGAATAGAGGTGATGAAGTGGTTGGATGGGGCCCTGAGCAACCTGATCCAGTGGGTGACATCCCTTCCCATGAGTTGCAACTAGGTGATCTTCACAGTTCCTTCCAACCCAACCCCTTCTATCATTCTATGATTCTTTATGAGTAGAACAGAGTTGTTATGACGTGGGGAAATATTTGGGTTCACCCAGCCAGTGGGATGACGGGGGGCAACTGTTCTGCTCACCCATCAGTTTGGCAGAAACCTCTCTGATTCCCCCCAAAAGAAACGGGGTGTTGAGTGTTGCTGGGGCTGGGCAGTGTTCTGGGCAGTGGCCTGAGCCCTTCCTCGAAGGCAGAGCCCGGAGGGGTTGGTGGTGAGAGGCTCGTTCCAAACCCCGCTGACCAGCAGAGCAAACCCTGCTCGCTCCATTTGTAATTGAAAACATAGTAGTCACCGCAGTGTGTTTTTCACACGAGCTGTTTGCCTTCACCATTGCAGAGTCCACAGGCACATCTTTATTTTTTTTTTAATTCTTTCCTTCTCTTCAAGCTGGGTCATCCTAGGTCAGGCTCGTCCTATCTGTGAGACTTCCAAAGCACATAGATGTTATGCAGAGGTGCCTCAAAAGGTGTTGGCACTTCGAGGTTTCCATGGGTGTTGCATTTTATCCCTTGCTGTAGACAATGTGAAATGATGGCTTTGTTTCCATCAAGTTTGGCTCTGGATTCCTGTTGGTAATGTCTTTTATATTCACCCTCTCCAAATTTGCTGGTTGGCCAGTCTGGTTTAAATCTCTTTTACCCCACAAATGCAGAATTTTATGTGGACCTGCATATTGTGGCGGAAGAGAGACCTTTTGTTCTTGTTAATGCATTCTTAAGTATTGAAAATTTATGTGCTCTTTATATTAAAGGTTTTTTAATGCATCTACTCACGCCAAACTCCCTTGAGGAGCAAGTCAACGCTCTTCGTAGAATTCCCTTCTCTTTCCTCCTTTGTATGAGGTCCTTACCTTTGAAAATAGGTAACAGGTGCTCACTAAAAGCACTTTTTCTCCCAGAAAAAAAACAGTGGCAGCATTCCTGTTCATCTGGAGCTCTTGGAGCATGAGGCTGGCACGTTGTGCTCCAGCCACATCAGGAAGTGTTTCTACTCTTGGTTTCAAATCCAGAGGAATTTGCAGTGCAAGAGGATAATTTGGCATTTGGCTTAAAATATCTGTGACCAAGAACCTTTTAATAATAATATTCTCCCAGGATGGCTGGGTCAGTAAATATGCTCTGGGCTGCACAGAGGGGTATTAACCATGAAGGATGAGAATCATGGAATGATTTGGGTTGGAAGAGACCTTAAGGCTTGTCTTGTTCATGGGCAAGGACACTTTCCACTAGACCAGGTTGCTCAAAGTCCCATCCAGCCTGGCCTTGGACACTTCCAGGGATGGGTTTGGGCAGCAGGCAGAGACACCTGTCATTTCTGCCACTACCTTTGGTTCCTTTTAAAGGCACTTCTCAAATACCTCTGCAGCCTGGGGTCATCATCATTATGGGGTTGTCCATATAGAAAATAAATATTTTTGGCGTTCTTCTTGTTTGCTATTGCACTAGCAGGCCTGAGAAGATGTTTTTGTGCAGTGTTCCTGATTAACCAGTTCTTACTAAAACAAACAAACAAACCCCAAAAAGTAAGGACCCAGAAAATCTCATCATCTAGGTCAAAATTCCTGTGTCTGTGCACTAGGAAGTCTTTTGGGCTCTGTAGCATCTGGTGGGCCTAAAATGGTGAGGTTTGCTTTGAAGTTCCTTTGATTTGGCTGAAAAATAATAATAAAGTGGACAAAACTGTCACTCTCTTCATAGGAAGGACACAAGACTGATTAACACAGCTGGGGCAAATGTTCATGGGAGTTACATGAATGAACCTACAGCAAGTAGAACATTGACTAATTTTTTTTTTTTTGTGGAAATCAACCCATTGTGTCCTAGAACTTTTCCAAACAGGTCAAATCAGAGAAACGCAATATATACGGATCCTTGTTTGTAGGTTCTTTAGTACTCTAAAGCAGGTACCTGTTTTACTGTAAAGTCTAGGGTTTGTTTGTGTGGAGAACTTTCTCTCCTCGTGTGTCTGTGTAGCTGAGAGTAGTGGAACTGTAATAGAGTTGAATGGGAATCTGTTTTGCAAACAAAGACATTAGATGTGTTTCCAAAATACAGGCAGATGCAGAGATCAGTCTGCTGGACTGCTGGAGTCAAGGTGAAGCACAGTTAAGGCTGTGCAGGTAGTAAAGCAGCAGAGCTGATGGTTAGCACACTTGTCTCCTTGTCCTAGTAAATACATGGTCCTCAGGTGTCCAGAGTCACTCATAAAACGTGGGGATGGAGGCACATCACTGATGCTTTCAAGACCTTTAAAAATCCAAATTTAATGGCTCAATCCAGGCTGCAGTAGGATCCTTATTTTGGCTGACACTGGGCTGTGGATCCGGTCCCTTGAGATTCTTTTCTTTAGCTGACCAGGCTCCCACCATTCCTTCAGATGCACCCAGTGCTGGTGCAGAGCTGGGCTCTGTTTTTGATTGACAGCACATGCCTGATAGGGCAGAAATGTGGAAATACTTCTATTCTTTGGGTTATTAAATTTTATTTATATATATTTATATATATATATATACATGTAAAATGTAAGTTGGCTTCAAGATTTGCTCACTCTTGCAGCAGTTGCCAAGGCTGGCCATGCAGTGCTGCAGTTCTTCTCTGAAAGTTTTGGGAAGCCAACTTTTAAAACCCCAGTAAAAGCCTACTGTAGGCTAATCTAGTTTATATGCATTTTTAAATATGTACAAATATTGTAAACCAAGTAAGGTTTATATGTACCCAAGATCAGCCACTAAGTACTTCAAATAGAAAGCCTGTCTCTTGTAGGTACCCAAATATTTACAGAGTGTGACTTGAGTGAGGAAGTAGATATCCCCCTCAGCCCTGCCAAATTAATTAATGGTCTTTTTCACTTATTTAGGTAGATGTCTACTCTAGTGAAACCCTAAGAACACCCAAGGCCTGGACAGTGGCAGGCAAAAGCATCATGGAATACTTGTTAGAAATTACCATTTGTTGAGATAGCCAGCAATATCCCACTGACCCGCAGGGTTGAAAGAACAAAGATTTAATGGGGAAAAAACCCTGAACTCCATCAAAATCACGCATTTAAAAAGAAAAAGGTGGTGATGGTGTTTAACTTGGTGCAAAGGTGAAGGCTGGGCTGGGAAGATGAGAGTGGCCTGGGTGGGTCACTGCACAAATGCCTGTTGCCTTCCGCTCGCTCTGCTTTTTGATGAGTGGCCAATGAAAGCTTATCCCTTTTTTAAATTTTTTTCCCCCATTAAATCTGCACAAGTGTTAACTTTTCAAAGACTCTGAGATTCAAAGTGCTGTGCCCAACACAGAGCCCTTTTTTTCTCCTGCCTTTGATTTTTATGCACATTTCAAGCTGGTCAGAGAGTACACGGGGGTTTTGTTTAGGCTTGGTGGTGGGGTTTTAGCTTTCAAGCTGCCAGCCTTCCCAGGATTATTGCCTATTAACTGCCTCTTAATAAAGGTGCTGACCAAAGAAAGGAATATTTTTTCCTTGGTGCTAGATTTCCAAACTCGATTGGCTTTATTAAATGGAAAGACAAATAAATTCAAACCCTGCTCTGAAATACCTTAGCGGAGGACACCAGCAGTTAGAGGTCACCAAGTCACTTGGACTTCCTCCCAACAAAAGCAACATCATTTTTCAATGTCCAGCCCCGCAGCATCCCGCAGTGCCTCACACAATTCCTCAGTGTCCACACCTGCTCCGTGCCGCTCGGAGCGGGGCTGAGCCCTTTTGGATGGGGCAAGATCAGTCCCCGAGAGGATTCTGTTATGCTCATGGTTTGGAGCCGTGTTTGATCTCCTGCGGCATAGCTTAATAAAAGCTCGTGGTTGGGATTTCCTTGTTCTGTTATTAAAGCAAAAAATACCCACTGTACGAGGAAAAGAAACTTTCCTTCACCTTGTGGAAGGATGTTGCAGTTCAGAAGGTAATTTCCGCGCTGTTTACCTTTTTTCCATTGGAAGAAGCAAATCTCTTTGTTTCATGCTTCAGTTTCCTGTGAGATGGGGATAGCAGCCCTTCTCTGGTTGCACAGGTCCCTTTGGATGTGCCAGTGTTGTGTCCATGCTTTAGGACATGGCCCACATGCTTGTGTGTTATTTCTCAGCGTGGAGATACCAGTATTAAGAGGATGTGAGGCCCTTCTGCAGCATTCCTAAAGATTTTGCAGTAGGTGAGTTGTAGCCACAGACAGAATGAGCAGATGGGACCCTTTTTGGACAAAAGTGACCATCCCCAAAATCAGTGTAGTTTTTTTTGCCTGCCCTGTACATCTGTCATTCACTTCAGTGTAAGTCACTGTTTCCTGAAATGAACCTCTTGTGTCCTCAGTAGTGTAGTACCAAGTGTAGGGGATGGGAAGTGGTGGAGGTCGAAGACTTAACACCTTCGTGGGGTTCAGCTGTTGAATCTGTAGATTCAAATCATTGCAGCCAGGGATGCACAGTCTGAACTCCCTATTAAAATGCTGAGTCAGAGAGGCAGACTGGGGCAGGAGAGGTGACGAGGCCAGATGTTCCATCCTCACAGTACAACCCTACCCTTCCTGGCTTCCATTTCCAAGGTGTGTGGGCTGTAAGCCCCACTTCTGGATCCTTTTGCCTTGGGCAGATCTCGTAGTGTGAATAATGTCTCTGTGGTGTTTTGATGAGGGATCCCAAAGGCATCTCTCTCTGCATTTAATTTTCTGTCTTCTTCCAGACTTCCCTCTGTACTGTTTTTTTCTGCAAAGCCCATGCTCTGGTGGCCTTTTGGCACCACTACAGGTTTCTCCGTGCTGGAACCCCCTTGCCAAAAAAAAAAGTGGGTGTTGACTTAGTCCCTCAGACAACCCATCCTCCGAGAAATAACCTCGTGGAAGAAGAGCCATCTTGAGCACATTTTATTGTTTGCCATGGGCTGGGGTCTTCCATTCTTTGGGTGAAAGAGCAGCCTCTCACCCAACCCTCAAAATCAAGGGCATGTTATGTCTTCTAAGTAATATTCATTCAGTTATAGGGAGTGTGTTTATGTTTCTCATGTTAAAAAAAGGGGAAGGGAAAAAAAAAAAGGGAATCTGAGGTTAGTGTTTTGCTGGAAAAATATCAAGACTTGATTGGCAATATCCCACTAAACCACAAGTTTGTAGGAGAGAAAACAAACCCATCGGATTTTCCAAACTATGCCTATGTGCTTTATGAAAATGTGTCCCATGTAGGTCACTTATGCTCTTATTATAGCTGTGGCAAGTGTACACATAATTGAAACACGGAAATACTACCCCATGCTGCTCAACGAATGAAAAGGAAACAAATCTTTATTATTCCTGGGTTCACAGAATATATAGGAACACTATTGTCTTTTTTTTTTCTTTTTTTTTTTTTTTAATTTTTTTCTTTTTTTTTAGGGCCGGTTTTGGCTTTCAGATGTATTTTATTGTCTGTGGGAACATGTGTTTTACAGACCTGTCATGTGAAAGCCATTAGCAAGAGGAACTGGAGGAATAACAATGAGCCACGTAACCGTGGTGTGTCTACTCCCCGAGTTCAACCCCGCGCCGCCGCTCCGGGCGCGCGTGAAACCGGATCGCGCCCGGCGACGTTAGCGCTTCTCCCCCTGCCACTTCTCATCGGGAAACCTAAGGATTTTTTAAGTGGCCTATTAAAAGGGGATTGCTGGCATCAGAGGCAGGCTTCTGGGGCCAAGCTGGCTGGGCATCAAAACGGTTAAATCGTGGAATGAGGATCAGCTGCATTCACACGAGATGTCCGATTTTATTTACCAAATCTGAGCTGGGCGGGCAGTTCTGAAACTGTTCCTCGCTGGTTCACACATGTGGTGGAAACTGTCCCGCCTTGCCAAGCAGCTCGGGGCCAAGAACTTGCAAGTAACCCATTTCCAGAGTTTTTAGAGAGGACCTGAAAGGGGTCCTGAGCAGTGGCCTAGACCACTATTGGGTACTTGAAAATTTAACTTCCGTACGTGTTGTCCCTGCTCACAGGTGATGGAGTTTTTCCTTAAGACTAACAAAACCCTGTAGTAATCCTGGCTTAGGCAAACCCATTAACATATAGGAAAAGGAGCCACAGTGGATTGCGCAAAGTGAAATCCAGAGAGTGGTTCATGTGGAGAACGTGGGGAACATTATTTTGATGACACTTCTGAACAGCATGGATGGTGCCCTTGCTAATCACATCTAGCAGGTGGTGTTCACTACAAATGTGCTGTGGACAGCTTTGGGTCAGACCCAACAGCACTTCATTTTTTATTTATTATTTTTATTCATTTTAGAAGGAAAAACCCTCTGATGTCTCTGACTTCTAGCTGTGTAAACAAACCCACAGATACTTAAGCAAGTTAGTGGTTGACAAGTATTCCCTAATGCCTTCTGTAGGATCTGGGTGTGAGACCTGTTGTCTTGGCCCAAGGACAGCTGGAACCACTGTGCATTTGTTTTTCCCCTTACCTGGGTTTCGCTCTGCAAGTGGGAGGAGGGTTTCCTGTACCTTGTGGTTTGTGATTTACTCTGAACATGGGTTTCAGGGAATTTGGGGCTTGGTTTTGTGGGGATGTAGTGCTCCTCTCGGTGATGGGCTTAACAGCAAAGATGGATGGGGAAACTGAGGCAAAGGGAAGGAGGATGCCCTGCCCAAGGTGACACTGTGGCTGGGAAACACCCTTCTAGGTTTGAGGCAGTGCAGTATTTCTCTGAAAAACTTACAAAAGCATGGAGTTACGGACGTGCCGCGATTTCCAGGTGTCCCCTCCATACTGTGTGTCCTGACCCACGTTCTTGAGCAGATCTGCTCCGTGCCTGGTGCAAAGATCCAGCCAAGATGTGCAGACACAGGAGTCCTGCACAGAAGGTTCACAGATAGTATTTAAAACCCAGACTTCACGTGGCTTTGTTGTGATGGAAGGTGAACAGGCTCTGATGGGATTTCACCGGCTCTTGTGGATGGGCTGGTCCTTGCATGGGTGGGTCAAGGATGGGTGTCCTACAGCCACTCAAAGCACGTGATTGTTGCATCAGTAGGTACAAACACTGTCAGAAAGCTGTCAATACACCCTGTAAATACAAAGAGGAGTGAGTCCAGGAAGGTTTCAAAGGCAGGGAAGTGATGGGGATGGAGAGTAGCTGGGCTGGCCAGGTAGGAGAGAAGCCCTGCGGATACTCGATCCTGCCGTGTTTGTTTGCAGAGCTCTGGGCTGCTCTGCCCGGGGCGCTCGGAAGAGCATCGGGCCCTCCCCGGAGAAAAGTGCCAGATTGGTTTTCATGGCCTTTTGCAGAGGGATTGCTCCAGGGGTCTGTTCCTGTAAGTTAATATTTGCAGCGCACAGGGCTTAACTGGAACCAGGCTGCACAGACATCTGATAACCATAACAAAGGAGATGCTTTTTCCCTGCAAGACCAGCTTGGAAAAACAAATCCCAATGCTATTCCCTTTGGAAAGAAAGCTCTATGAAAAGAAAAGCACCAGGAACGGTGGTGCGTGGTTTGCAAGGGGTTTTCTAGTTGAGTCTTGGGGATTTTTTTGTGAACTGCTTGTGTTTGCCTGTATTGCTGATGTTCGGTTGTTGTCTCCCCTTCTTTGCAGCCGGGTTGCCCTTCCTCATCATCGAGACAAGCACAATCCAACCCTACCAGAGGGGCTTCTACTGCGACGACGACAGCATCAGGTACCCGCAGAAGAACGTGGAGACCATCAACGACGCGGTGCTGTGTGCTGCGGGCATCCTCATCGCCATCCTCGCGGTAAGTCCCACCTCCAGAACCTCCTCCTCTGTCCCGGGAGGGGTTTTTGGCACCTCTTTGTCTTGCTAATGCGGCCACGCTATCTACCCGGTGCGCATCTCCTCTTCGATTGTTTGACTTTTGTAAGCGTGGAGTTGCAAACATTTACAAATGAAAGCTTGTAATGAGAGGAATGAGATTACTCTTGAAGGCTGTAAACAGGCCCAAAGCTGTTTGGGCAAGTCTGTGAGCTTCACAGGAACTTTTTCACCCTCCAGTAGGAGTTCAGAGTAGAGGCAAAACCACTTGAGTGTCAGTAAAGACTTGGCATGGTTTGTCCCTATTCAAATAACTCTTGGTATTTGCCTATTTTATAAGGTTTAAAAAACAAAGGAAGGATACATCTTTTCAGCTAACCAGTGCCTGGAAAATTTAACAGGTTAGTATTAGGTTTTTAAGAGATTGCATATTACAGCCGTTTTTAAAAGACAATTAAAACCTTCCATGGGGAGCATATTCCCAGAGTCCTCGCTGTAAAAAGTAGTTAATGCCCCACCTTCCCAAAGACTCTTCGTTTTCCTTCTCCTGCCAGTTTTTCTAGAGCTGTGCTAGGAAAGGGTTGCACGGCCAGAGCCTTATTTGTCAGGTGAAAAGCTGAACTCAGCCCATGAGTTGAGCCTCCTTATGCCAGCATGTGCCTGGTCTGGGGCAGAAGACAAGAGCTGCCTCCTGGTTGTTGCTTAAACACTTCCAGCTAAGATGAAATCCCCCTGTGAAAATCACCGACGTTTTCCTTCTCACCTGCTGCCGGAACAGCTCGGGTGCTTTCCCAGAGCTGCCACCTTCCTCTTGCTCCTTCAGCTGGGAAGGATGGAGGTGGAGAGATCAGGAGCACTTGTTCCCCTTTCATCTTTCCTCCTAGATGGAATGTCGTGGGCAATAGATGTTTTAGGGTGGCACGGTGCCTGCTTTGCTAATGCCCCATCCTCAGCCTTGCTGCTTTGTGATGTGAATATCTCCGTCATTTCTTCATCTCTCCATCATTCCCTGACCACATGCACTCACTCAGCAAAGTAGGTCCCCAAAACTGCCCTGTCCCTCTTCCCCCCTCCCTCCCCAAAACAAGCCCAAAAGGTGCCAGGCCCCCCAATTCTATGAACGGAGCAGAATTTCACCCTGCAGGTGAATGACCCCCGAGTGTGGAAAAGCCATAAAAATGAAATGAAAAAGCCTCTCATTTTCGCATTACTGCCGGAGCTATCGGCACGCCAGCTCCATGCAGAGTGTGCTTCTGATCCCTAATGAGGCAGTGGCAAATACAGGAGTTGGAACAGAAACTGGAAACATAATCAGCTGCCTATGTGATCCATCAACTCTCTACCACGAAATGGCAGGTCAATTAAAAGAGAATGAAAATCCCCAAAGAATTGGATGTTTCTGCCCTGGTTTCACTGTGCCCACAACAAATGTAACTTAATAAGGTAAATTTGAAAGCTCAGTTATTTGCTGCTGAGTGACACAAATGGCTAACGAGGAACCGAAGCAACAGATTTCTTTGCTATGGCAGCCTGCATGGAAAATTCAAGTCAGCCTGACCTCCTTTTTCAGATGTAACCCAGATACCAGAATTACTGTAGCATAATAGGAATTCCTTCCAAATCCACAAAGCACTGACTCCGCTCCTTTCGCTCACATCGTTTGCCTCTGGAAGGCAGGGCAGTGGTTATGAGGACTTCCAGGGAGCTGGCTTTTGGGGTGAAGCAGCCAAAATTTCACGCCCTCTCTTTACGTGGCATCACAGGCAGTCTAGCCTGGGGTGAAAAGGTCCGGGTCATGTTTTAAGTGGCTTGAGGACACCCAGAGAGTTTGTTAAGTAAACGGCAGAGGCGAGACCTTTGCTTCCATCAGGATGTGAGAGGATATGCATTTGGTTTTAATATCTGTGTATTTACTGACTTCGGGCAAATTTCCGTGCAGATGACACTGGAGAGGCTCGAGCCCCTGGGCTGTGCACTCTCACATCTCTCCTGACTGCTCTTCGTGCTGGAAGGTGGTTAATTAGGTGTTGGTGGTCCCTTGGATGGCCAGAGGAAGGTGACACTCCTTTTCCTGAGCCTTCTGGGGGTACCACTGCCATGATCCTGTGCCCCCACACCTGATAGGTCTTGAAAGGCTATGAAAAATTCCTAATAAAATGAATTTGCTAGGTGATCTGAGTTACACAGCTGGATTAGCTGGTTGTTTTACAGTCGAAGGTGATACGCTGCAATGTGATTAGCACAGAGAATGTTACGCCAAAAGCAAGTGGCTAGAAAAGCTCTAAAAGTAATTACAGGCTAATTGGATTGCTGGTGATACCTTATAATAACACTGAAGTGGGCTTGACAACTGCAAGTCTGCAAAAAGCATTCGCAGACAGAAAATTTTGATGTTGGCTTCTCTCTAGTGACCAACTTTTTGAAATATGGGCGGCAGTCCCTGGGAGTTGTGCCCGTCACCTGGGAATGGCACACGTCCCGTGTGGATGGCTCGCCAGGAGTGCAAGGCATGAGAAGAGCCTGGTATCTTTAAAACTTGTTTTCTTTTCAGGATGTCCTTCCAGCCCGTGCACATCTGTGCTGCATTAGTTTTTCACCGTCCCGCTTTATCTGGGACAGCACTGCCAAAAAACCAAGTTTACCCAATTTTTAGCTTCTCATTAAGTTGATCCATGGCTTTCACTAACTGGGGAGGGTTCCTGGGCACCCAGCAGCATTTTAAGTGAGGGAATGAAGGCTCCAATTTACAATCTGCTAAATGTGTTGCAATTACCCAGACCACCAACGGTGAGAGAAAAATATTAATCCCCAGACTTCTGTTGGTCCCTGTTTAAAATGGTCACATGCCTTTCCCAGGCCAAGAGCCTCAGGTTTGTGTGGATCTGTTTGTGAGTTCGCAGTAATGGCACATCTCCCAGTATCGGATCTCATCCTTAATTTGTCTGGTCTTCCCTCTGAGTTTTGAGCCTCAGAGCTCCCCTCCTCGTGAATTTAGGCTTTTGGGAGCGGACCTGCCCTTGTGCAGGAGCCTCTGTGTCCATCCAGGACAACCTCCCTCTGCAGGCCTCACGCCAGTAGATTTCCTGGCTGGCAGCTCGTGCTGCAAGGTGGTCCAAAATGGAGATAAACCACGGTCTTTGGAGACTGCAGGGATTAAAATGATGCTGAAGCCAGTTAGCTGCAGCTCCCTAAACAAGTCTTGGTCACTACCAGATTTCCAGGAGGAGATCTCAGCTGTCACATGTGAAGCCCGAGTGGTGGTGCAGCCACTGAAAGCATTTCTGTGCATGGTAGCAGAGCCTGCCCTAGCCTGGCATTTATTTTCTGTTATTACAGTTGTATCTCTCTTTGATAAAGCCTGCTTAGCTGCAATTTCAGCTGCCTTAGGTCAACCTTTGTTTTTTCAAGCCCTGGTACGAGTGAGTTCAAACAATGATACAGCTTCAACTCGTCTTAGTCTAATTGCCATACTTTTCCAGTTTATTAGTTTCCAAAGGTTGTGCCAAGCTTTTAAAAAAGGTAGGCAGGGGAGCCTCGTCTCCTGCTTTTGGCTGGCAGGCTGCCACGCCAGGAGGAATATTGCTGGCTGCTCCAGAAAGGGATTAACATGAAGGCATTTTTCCTGACAGTTAATTTTACATATCACAGTCCCCGTGACTACAGAGAGGCAGGGACAAGGGGGCATCCAAAAAAAAAAAAGGAAAAACCAACCCTGCCTCGATTTACTACTCAGGTATAAAAACATTTAGAGTAATGAATGAAATCCTAAAGCTGTAAATCTGGAGCTTAAAATTTAGGTGTGTAGCGTGACGGAGAACAATTTAAACCTTTGGCTCTTTGGGAGAGGTGAGACATTTGGACTTCATTTCACAGCCTGATTTTCATTAACCTGCCTTTTAAGAGTCATGAATGTGAGAAGTTGGGTCCTCTGCTCCCTGACAGTGATTTATGGAGATACTGTCAAACCTCAGCACCCCTGACTCAAGAAAAACATAATCTGCTGCCGTGTGATGGCAAGACCCCTTGAAATGCCCCCAAATAACTGGACTTTATGGAGGCCTTGAGAGGTCTGAGTTGGGTCTGCTGGCAGCAAGTTTTGGGCCAGAATCTGAAAAATTTGGGGCTTTCTGTTTCTTCCCCTGTTGTGTTAATGATTTTAAGAGAGGAAGATAAGCAGGCTGTGCTTTTATTTCCCTCCAGAATCAGTTTGATAAGAGGGCAGTGGGTCTGGCTTCTCCCTCGCAACACACACTAATTCTTTATCTGGTTTATGTCAGTTTTCTTTTCCCACTATGCTGGGGTGTTACTTCACTTTTGTAAGGATATGCCATCGTGCTAACCCAAAATCTACCCTGTTTTGTTTTGTTTTGTTTATTGGATTTTTCCATAAACAACATTCTGAGCATTGGGAGGGAGGAGGGGGAGGATGGAGAGACACTGGGCCGTGGGTTCTCCCTCCTCACTGGAGAAGCAGATTCCTGGTTTGAGATCTCAGAGCTGCCTCAGCCCTGCATTTATTTACACCCATCCCTGGTTTTGCACAGCGTTTTTCCTGCTCTCTAACCTCCCTGCTGTGCTTCCCCCGCAGATTATAACGGGAGAGCTCTACCGCATCCACTACCTGAAGGAGAAATCCCGCTCCTTTATCCAGAACCCCTACGTGGCAGCTCTCTACAAGCAAGTGGGCTGCTTTGTTTTTGGCTGTGCCATCAGCCAGTCCTTCACAGACATTGCCAAAGTGTCCGTCGGGCGCTTGCGGCCGCATTTCCTGGCAGTGTGTGACTTGGATTTCTCCACCATCAACTGCGCCAAGGGAGTTTACATCCAGAACTACACCTGCAGGGGAAATGACAGCAGGGTCCAGGAAGCCAGGTGAGAGCCCGTGGCACCAAAGCCGTGGGTTGCTGCCACTAAATGTGTCTGGGGTTTGTCTGTCCAGCAGCAGAGGATTCAAATCTGAGACTGAGAGTGGGGTTAGATTGGATATTGGGGTGGAATTCTTCCCTGTGAGGGGGATGAGGCACTGGGACAGATTGCCCAGAGAAGCTGCGGTTGCCCCATCCCTGGAAGTGTCCAAGGCCAGCTTGGATGGGGGCCTAAACAACCTGGGATAGTGAAAGCCATCCCCACCCATAGCAGGGAGGTGGAGTGAGATGGTCTTCGATGCCCCTTCCAGCACAAACCATTCTAGGATTCTGTGAAATGCTGCTTTTTCTGCAAAGGCCATAAATCTGTTTTCCAGTGACCAGCAGTTTCCCTTGGGAAGTGTGGCACTCAGCTGAATAACATTTCTTTTCCTTTCTCTTTACTCCTACACTATTGTTTCCCTCAGCCGCTGCTCTGTGTGGGAATTCACCCCCAGAGCTGAGCTCATGGGGAGCAGCCCGAGCTGTCCTGCGTGGCAGAGCAGAGCTTCTCCTCAGGAAAGGCTCCACCACACAGGCGGGGCTGCCAGGGCCTCCCCTTGGAGCTCCAGCACATCCATCAGGTGCCCAGTTTTGACTTTTCCTGGGGCACATGCCTCATGCTGCAATTAAGCATCCAGAGAAGTTGCTCTCTTCTCACTTCTCTAGGGTCTCCCAGTTATTTGAGGCGAGATGATGAGTTACTGGGTTATCCTGGAAATAACTGCTGTCCCCTGAGTAGGCCAGGAAGGCACAAACAATGCGAGCATCCTGTCCATCCGTTCGCTTTCTGCCTCAGCAGCAAGCAGGGCGGATAACAGGGGTTTTATAACCCAGAGAACTGGGGGTTGTGGGTCCCTCTGGTGTGGCACCCTCAGATGCCACAGGCAGGTCACCGTATTATGGGGAAAATGATAATATTGAGGGTTATAGTGGCTGGTTCTGAGCACCTGCTTTGTTTTGCAGGAAATCCTTCTTCTCCGGGCACGCGTCCTTCTCCCTGTACACCATGCTGTATTTGGTGGTAAGTGACCTCGCTGAGCTGATTGATCCCCTGTCCCCCGTCCCACATTCCATAGCAGTGGTGGCAGGATGAACTCTGGACATGGAAAGGTGGTTGGAAAAAAAAACAAAGAGTCTGAGCTGTTGGTGGGAAGATCCACCCTCAGCTGCTGTGGTGTTATTTAGGATGGAGACTCCTGGCGTGATAGCTGAGCTGTGTGTGCAGCTTTGGGATGTGGCCAAGGTGGCAATTAAATCCAAATCCTGCTAAATTTGTGGACGACCTGTACAATTTTGATCGCCCCACGTTGTGGTTTCCACTGAGGAGAGTTTGGGGCGAGCCAAAACATTTCATGGATGGAGGGGGAGGATGTGCTGCCGTGGCCGTGTCAGGAGGTGATGCCTGGCTCCGAAATGTGCCAGCGGAGCAGGTGGAGCAGCCTCTGCCCGCCTGGTTCCGGAGGGGAGGGCTGGGACTTGTTTTCCTTTGTCAGTGAGAAATGGCTCTGCCCTTCCTGCGCCGGGGCTGGGGCCCGGGTGGCTGCCAAGGTGCTTCCTGCCGGGACTGCGGGAGGCAGCGCTGCCCACACGGGCTGGACACACACGGCCTTCTTGGGGGGGCTGCAGAGGGGCTTGTGTCTGATTTGCCTTTTTTAAAAGTTACTTATTTTGTTAAAAAATCAAGTTTTTGTGCTGCTTTTGAGATTTGTGCTCCTCCTCCATCCGTGGTAATCTTGGACTAGCAAGCAGAGGAACAGCACTGATAAAAACATGAAACATGAGCTTTTATCTTTGAGCAGTGCTCCCCCCCCATCCCTTACCCTCTGGAAAGATAAGTGACCACTGTTCCCTCCTGCCTTTTCAGCCTTGGATCCCCCTCCCTGCGAGCAGCTTCTGTAATTGAATCCCTTTGAGCTTTCCAGGCAGTTGTGGGCAGCATATTAAATTCTTTCTTTGTTTTCCCTTTTATTTTGTTCTTGGAAAACTTTTGGATGTCTGCAGTGAACGTTTTGGCCGTTTCCTCCCAGCCGTGTTACAATGAAGAGCTGCCTTGGTGATGCTTCACAGGAGGCTCAGCCCCTCGTAAAACTCTCTGAGCTGAGTTTGGAAGCCATCGCTCACAGGGGCAGTCATTTATTTCTGGGGAGGTCTGTGGGCAGTCAGATAAGTCAGCCCCGAGATTCTTCCGAGCCCAGCATCTGGGAACAGAAAGGACTGCCAGACCCTATTAAGTTGGTGGTGGTTTCTCTGCCAGGGCTTGACCCATTTTCTGCAGGGTGCTGGGCAAACTTCTTTTTTTCCCCCATGTGTTTTTCTGAAAATCCAGCTCTTGTGGAGCAGGTGAGAGACAAATGGGAATACAGTGCCTGGGGGGCTGGTGACAGAGACCCCAAAACTGCAGAGTGCATTCCAAGCTCCCACAGGATGCATGGAAAACCTGCATGGCTCATTTTCCAGTGCTGCTTTGCACCAACTCCTGCCGCCTGTTGTTCTTTATAACTTTGCAGCAGGCTTTAGAAGTGGTGTTTAGCTCTTTCGTGATGCTTTGGAGCACAGAGGTGCCTCTGGTCTCTCTTTGCTGCCCTTCCCTGTCCCCATATGGGAGCACTTGAGCTGTCAGCACCCACTAGCCTTTGCCCCACACCCCCTGATCCAGGACAACAGGCTGCTTCACTTATCCCTCTCCATGGAAGGGACAATCCCCTTAAAATTATTTTATTTTTGCTTTTTAACTTGTCCCAAAGCTGTGATAAGGCTGGTAGCAGGCTCTGCCTGACAAGCTGTCCAGTTGCCTTGTGCCTTAAGAAGTCAGGAAAAATTACATCAAGTGTTTGGGGATAAACTGAAGGGAGAAAAAGGCAACTTGAGACAAGACAGGTGAGGCGGCGATCTTAAGGCTCTCTTCCACCTAAATGATTCTGATTCCAGCTTGTCTAGCAGCACCCTGCTCTCCATCACTCCAACTCCCTGGTCACTGCCAGAGCCTGACAGAGAAATCTCACAGAAAAAGGGAGGCAGAAAATCTGACACGCTGGAGAGGCCGATAATATCAAAAAATAATTACAAGAAAAAAAGAGATTATAGTAAGCCAGAGGGATTTCATTTGATGCAAGATAAACCCCACTGCCTTGCCCACCTCCATGAATGAGTTGGGGTTTTGAAAGCCTGGTTAGAAATGTGTCATCCACCACGCCAGTGCCTCCAGGAGCTGTGTTTGATGGATTTAATCAGGGAATCATCTCAATCAAGACAAAACGGATGCTCCCCTGTTCCTGGGAAGTGAGGGCTGTGCTGCAGCAGGTTGCTGCCTACACTTTGGATACCAGGAGTGTGCCAGGGCCCTCTGCAGAGCGGGGTATCTGTGGGGCTGAGCGTGTCCTGCAGAGGTTTGGCAGATCAGTCGTGTCCCGAGCGTGTTCCTGGTTGAACAATACTTCATATTTCAAGGATAAGTCACTTCCCGTCTTTCCTGGCATTCCCTGGCTTCTCACTCGGAGCCCATTCTGAATTAAAATGTTTTCGAGTTTGCTTCACCTGGTGGAGACGGGTGCCAGAAAATTCCAGTCAGTCTGTTAAAAGACCCGTGGATTCCCACGCATCCCGCGGGGCTGGATTTGTCCGGGTATTTGGTGGGCAGTGGGTGAGTGACCACAGCTTTTCCCGGCACAGCAGCAGAGCCCTGGGCTATCCATGGGTTCCTAGCAGGAAAACACTGATCGATGCCAAGCCCTGGAGGGCTTCGAGGGAAAAGTCCCAGGGAAAGGCACTTGCAACACAGTAAAATCCCCTGGGATTCGGCTCTAAATGCGGAGACTCCAGGGCTAAGTTTCTCGCAGCCTTCTTGTCACCAGGAATACTCAATTAACATCAGGCCTTTGTATAAAAAATTTAAAAGGGGAAATTACTCTTGGGTAATCCTCTTTGTCTTAATTTTCCTTGCTTTGTTACTCCTTGGCTGAGCTGTAATACATATTTATAGCAGGCTGAGGACAAGAGGAGGTATGGAACAGCTTATTCCATGCAGCCCTCTGGAGCTGACCCACACCTCTTGGTTTTGTTTCTGTGGATGTGGGGGAGTCTTTGCAGGGAGCAATGGATTCTTTCCACTCCTCGAGCGTGTGAGACCGTAATGCTGATTTGTTTGCAGCATGAAGTTGCCTGAAAGCACACGAAGGGTGCAGAAGAACTAAATTTAAATATCAGAAAAGCTGAATTAATATCCCTCAGCAATGTTGGCTGATTCTGGGTAATATACAAGCAAACCTTGTGTATTTAATATGTGCCAGTGGGTTAGGCAGAAGATTTCAGAGTGGGTTGTGGTGCGTTCTACTGATGTAAATGGAAAATGAGAGATGTTGCTGGGTTTGTGTGTCAGAGGGAGTGTGAGGTTTCTTCCTGGAGCTCCTTGCTGGAGGGTGGAGAAGGTGCCCTGGCACAGCTGAGCAGTGATGTGCCCTTCTGAAGGAATCACTGTGGCGGCTGTGGACTCGGAGTTGAGTTTAGTGGTGACCTAAGGAAATGAATAAACTGGAATTACAGAGGCCAAGGCTGAGGTGTGAACTGAGCTGCTGAGCTGCTGCGGGTATTTCTGATGGGGTGAGAGCGTGCTGTGCACTCAGCAAAGGCAGGGAAGAGGCAAACAGCACATGCTGAGAGGTGCTGAGAGGTCTTTGCCCATCTCCTGTCCTTCCCTT
This sequence comes from Gymnorhina tibicen, assembly GCA_013399875.1. Lineage (NCBI taxonomy): Eukaryota > Metazoa > Chordata > Aves > Passeriformes > Artamidae > Gymnorhina > Gymnorhina tibicen. The sequence goes on from VXAZ01000560.1 coordinate 2,942,988, forward strand.
CTGTCCAGCTTGGTGCTAAAAGCCAAATTCTGCATTCCCCAACCTCCAGCTGGCTTTGTCCAGCCAGGGCAGCGCGTCACACTGGAGTGAGCTTGGGCTGGAGAGGTTTTGGCCCTGTAGCACTGTGGGTACCACTCTGCTTGCAGATGGGGCTGGAGAAGGAGGTCACTTCAGGTCGGACAGCCAGGAGCAAGCCCAGCTGTTTCCCAGAAGGAAACTTTAGGTGTGACTGAGGGCCGAGGTTGATGGAGTCCAGCCCTGCGGCGGGGAGAGCGTGAACGGGGCGGGGTTTCTGGAGAGCAGAAAGCCCCGGGAGGCTGGAGGTGATGCTCGGAGCCTGTGTGCCCTGCCAGCTCCCCCTCGGTTTGCTCAGAGTTTGTGTGTGGCTGCGGGATGTCCCCACCAGCGCTGTGGAAGTCCCCTGGCACAGGCAGAGTGGTGTGACGTCCCTCAAGCCATCTGCTTTTGTGGTAACTCAGCCTCTGCCAGGAGACAGCGGATGGGAACTCCAAATAACTCCCACTCTGTGTGATCCCATTCCATCCACCCTTGCTCCTGTTGGTGCTCCTGGTTTTCGCTGCCCTGTGATGATCTGTGGTGGAAATAACCCTGGTTGTGGTCTTGCTCTTCCACCCCCTCCCGGGAAGGGCTCTATTCCAGCTCCACATTCCCATCCAAATCTGTCAGTCTGTAGAAGGCAGCATTTCCGATTTGCTCCCAGGAGCAAAAAAAAAAAAAACAACAAAAAAAAAACCCAAAACCAAAACAAAACAACAAAAACACCTTCATAAGCAGATTTCTAGATAAATTTCCAGGAACTTCCCATTTCTTGGTAATAGCACTAATTCGTGCTTTAGGGAAATTCTGATCCTTTCAGCCCCTAAATTCTACTTTCACTTTTTGGCCTTGACTTACTAACTGGGATTTTCTTTCATAGTGAGGGCAGAGGCAAAGCTTGGAGCACCCCAGGTCTTACCTTGAGATACCTTGAGAGTATTTAGGGGATCCTGGTGTTGGAGAGCAGCTTTTGTAATACTGCGTGTTCATAAAATGTCTGTGGAATAGGAGGAGTGCTGTTATCCTCTTTTTTTGTCCTTATGAATGGGGAATAAAGAGCAACTCCTCCGTGGCCTTTATTGTGGCAGTAAAAGGAACTCAGCTGAGATCCTCACGCTGGTGTTGCAGTGTCTGAGTGTTGCACCTGTGCAGGTGGGTTTTAGTCCTCCAAGATGTGCAGGTGTGGGTGTGAGTAGGGTGCTGGGGACTTGGGGGACACCCAGCACACCCCAAACGGTGCCACACTGCTTTTCACTCCTTTCCCAGAGCTGAAGATGGCACATAAGGGACACAGTCCAGCCCCAGAAGTGCCTGCTTTACTGTGTCTTCAAACTTGCTATTTGCTTTTTATTGCTAGTTTTTAATTGATACTTTGCACCCTCAGCTCTAGATGACCTGTTCAGTCCAGACTTTTGGGATGGAAAGATTTGAGATGTCCAGACTGTGCAAAAGTGACAAATGTCAGATTACCCAGCAGCAAATTTCCTTCTTGGGGGATTTGATGGGACAAAGACACAAGATTAAAATAAGATCTCAGGTTTCAAGTGTTCCTGGTAGAACGGAGAGTGATGGTTTATAATATATAATATTGGAGTTATTTTGCTCTGCAGCAGCAGCAGCAGCACACTGAGTTCTGCACTGTCACCTGGGCTGAGCTGAGGCTCTTGAACGTGAAAATGGAATCATGGAATGGTTTGGGATGGAAGGGACCTTAAAGGTCACCTATTTCTAGCCCCCTGCCCTGGGCAGGGACACCTTCCACTGGACCAGGTTGCTCAGAGCTCCAGCCTGGCCTTGGACACTTTCAGGGATGGGGCATCCACAGCTGTATCCTGCCTGCACAGTTATTCTCTGGGGCAGAAGTTGGGTGCCCAAAGACCATGGCAACGAAAATTACCATCACAAACTACAGAGGACCAGCCCAGTGGTCCATGTGCCGAGCCACATCAGCGTGGGCTTGCTGTGGGAGCTGAGACTCATCCCGTGGCTTTGCGTGCACGAGTTTCCATCGTGTGGGGTGTGGGATGTGCTCCATGGGGACGTGGCTCCGTTCCCAGGCTCGGGCTGGTGTGCAGATATATTCCCCAGAATCATCATGTGAATTAGCCAGCACCGAGCTGTTTTGGTGCTGCTCCCTTCCATGTTAATTGGCTAACAATCTGGATAATTTGGAGCATCTGCTCCATTCAGATGATGTGATGTTTCGTTTCTTCTGAAGAGCCCAGTGTGTGTTCTTTCCAGAAAGGGGTAAATACAATGTTTGTGCAACAGCTGAACATACTAAATTGGCCAAATTTATGCTTCCCCCTTATCAGCTTCCCAATTAGTTCTGCTTTTATAGGTCATTTTATGCTTTTATGTTGTCATTAAGTTATTTGTGGTTTCAGGGAACCCAGCGAGAGCTTCATTCCCTTTCACATCAAGGCGGTGCAAACTGCTCTGGATGTGTGAGAGGGATCATAAACGGGGAGGAAGCCCCTTTCCAGCCCTCTGATGTAGCAGAGCCCCTTGCAGGACGCTGGGTCTGACTCCAGTGCTTCATTTCGGAACAGGCAGAGCAGAGCTGCCGGGCCGAGCCCACGGGCAGTGGGGCTGAGCTGCAGGAGCTGAGCAGCGTTTGCCACACGCTTCCACACCCTTGGAGCCTCTCTGCTCCCCGAGCCTGGAGTTTTGTTTTGTTTCCCTCCCTTCCCACAGCCTTCCTCCCTGCGCTCATCCACGGGCTGGAGCTGCTGTTTTCCTGCCCTCTCTTCCCGCCCAGCTTCCCGGTTCCCACAGGAACCGGCCGTGCCCGGCAGCCGGAACGGAAACGGGCCCGAGATAGTCACGGCAGGGCTGCAGTGTCTGCTTGACATCACCTCAGTGTCGTCTTTTTGGGCTGAGCCAGGCCCACCTCGCTCGTCATTCCCACCCCGTGAGGGAATTCCCAGGCCGTGGAGTGGGGCAGCTGCTCCCTGCTTCTCTGCAAAGCCCGGGGCTCGGGCAGGGAAGCGTGGTGGCAGTGTTAGAGGGTGGCACTGTGCACGCTGTCAGCGGCTGTGGCCGTGTCTGGGAGTTCTCGGGGTGGCTCTGAAGGTTTGGCACACCTGACTCTTCCTCTGAGAGATGCTGTGAGTCCTAAATACCCCAGATTTGGGACCTTGTTTCTGTTATGCACTAAATAATGCTGGGGAGGAATTTTTTCTTTACTCAGTGTTGTGTGGAGGCTGAAGCAGAGCTGGGATGCAGGGGATCCCAATCCCCTGGTCCTGGCTCACTGAGGCGGGGCTGTGCCCACCCACCACTGTCCTCATCCCCTCCATGGGTTAAAAACCCCTCCAGAGGCCACACATGTGCAAGGAGCATCCTTCCTCTTTGACAACTCCCCCTCCTTGAGCCTTGTGCCCCACAGCCACCCCCACAGAGCAGTTGCTGCTGCGTGTGCACATTTAGGGCAAATTTTGGCAAATTAACACAACCTTTTTTTTGTTTTGTTTTGTTTTGTTCCCCTCTCTTCCCACAGTTTTATCTGCAGGCCAGATTCACGTGGAAGGGAGCCCGCCTGCTCCGTCCCCTGCTGCAGTTCACCCTCATCATGATGGCGTTTTACACCGGCCTGTCCCGCGTGTCGGACCACAAGCACCACCCCACCGACGTGCTGGCAGGCTTCGCACAGGGAGCCCTGGTGGCTTACTGCGTGGTGAGTGTGGCAAACGGGGCAGGAACGGCGCTGGCCGTGCTGGGAGGGTCCTGCGGGAACAGCAGTGCCTTTGCAACCCGCCCATTCAGCCAAGGTGATTCCCTGGGGATGTGGTGGGAGGCACTGTGCTCCAGAGGCTTGGTCCAGGCAGCTCGGGGCACTGGGAAGATGTTCAGTCGAGGGAGAGTATTTCCCTCTCCACCAGCAGCTTTGGCTTCTCCGGCCGTTCCCGTTTTAGCCTCGTTAGCAAGGTTTTCCACCAGGAGCTGAGGGGAGAGTCTGGGGTGGTTGGGATTATGGCTGTTCCCCCGCACAATCCATCCAAAAACTGGTGTCAGCCTGGTGAGGGGAGGCAGACTGCGAGTGGATTTTCATGGAGCAAAAAGGGCTTTTGAGAAAAGTGCCCAACGAAAGCCATGCCCGCTTCTCTTCAGCTGCTGGGCTGGTTCTCGTGCCACTTGCTCTCCAAAGGGTGACCTGATTGCACAGCCCTGTAACTCGAAGTGACACATGAAGATGTTTTAAGTTGGCAGGATGGGGGGCACCGGGTCAGGCAGCTGCCTCAGACAGACACGAAGGAGCTCGGGGCTGTGGTGGTTTCTGTGCCCGCATGAACTCCCAAAAGCAAGGTTTTAAAAGCTCACCCCTTTTTGTGGGGTTTTTTTTTGGTTTTTTTTTTTTTTTTTCCTACTGTTCTAAAAGTAAATCAGCCTTGGGAACAAGGAGTTGAGTTCACCAGTGTTACATTTTGCAGGGAGAGAAAATAGGTTATTTATGTACTTCCCACTCGTTGATAATATTCCAAAGCCAAAACAGAAATGTCATTGTTGGGACGTTTTCATGGAGTATTATTAACTCTGTGAGCAGTAGCTGTTGGGTTTTACCACTGCCTGGTGCCGATGTCCCATGCAGGGCAGGCAAATCCTGAGGGGAATGTGGGAGAAGTGTGTGTCTTTATGCTGGGAAGTGGGATAACAGCCGCATGGAAGGGGAGTGGGGACCAGGCAGTCCATCCCTGGATCCCAGCAGCGATTCCAGGACAATAACTCTCCGGATGCTGGGGATGGGTGTCCGGATGCTTCCTGGCTGGGACGAGCAGCAGGCCTGGCTGTCCCCTCCCAGCCCTCCGGCAGCTGGAAGCTGTGCTGGGAAGGGGAGGCTGTGGCAGGACTGGGATAGTTTTCCTGTGTCATAGGAAGCAGCTGCCTGGAGTTTCCCAGGCAGGCTCGGGTTTGCCTGCGAGCCTGGGGCAGCCTGAGCTGCTGTCCCAGCCCGCTGGTGGAAGGGGCAGTTGTGTCCAAACTCTTCAGAGGATGGGCTCCGCGACCTGGAACATCTCAGGCTGCCACTTAGGACTCAGGGCAGGGTGTGAACCCAGCCCTTGTCCCGTCCCCTCAGGCTGCAGAGAGAACCACCGGTGTGCTGTTCTCCAGAACCTGGCTTTGCTGGTGGGAGCCTTTGCCTAGGAGGGCCTGGCAGACTTCCCTCCATTTTGGGAGGTGGCAGCAAGGGACAAGAGGAAGAGTCAACCCAAAACACCTTGGAGTTTGCACTGAAGGAGCAGCTTAGCAGCTTTTTGCTGAAATTCCTGGGACGTCCTGGGAGTTCTTGCCCAGCTCTCCCGCACGGGCTGCTCTGAAACGGAGGGAAGGACCTGGAGACCCATCACCTCCAACCCTGGGTGCTCCCAGCCACCCCTTCCCCCAGCAAAGCCTTCAGGGTCCGCCCTGGTGATAGTCAAGGTCTGTAAAAACACCACAGTTATCAGTAGAAACCAATTGTGGGTTTCATCTCCGAAGGCTGCCCAGGCTTAAACCCAGGTCGTGCTGCAGCAGACGCGTTTGTCTTTCAGTGCCTGAAATAACAAGCAGAAGACATTAATGTCAAGCACTTCCAGCTGATGAAACATTCAGACTTGGACCCGGGGTGAAATACGACGAGGATTTCTCAAATAGAAACAGTTTTTATGCGCCTTGTAGGCAGCTTGCTGTGTGTTGTGTGGTTTATGTCTCATCTGAGGGAGAGGGAAGAGGGGAGATGTCAGAAGGACGTGCTCCCAGCCTTGCTCTGGTTAGCTTAGATGAGTTGTTTTAACCTCTCCGTATATGATTAAAAATTGCTTCAATATAATGAAAAGTAACAGGAATTGTTGAGCGGGAATTGAAGATCTTGGCTTAAAAATGCTCTCAGTCTTCTCCCATCAAGTTTTCTTTATGGGTGGAGAGCACCTTCTACAGGAAATGGAGCTAATCCAAGTGAAAAACTTAGCACGTTTATTAGTCCTTTTTTGTGTTAAGCAGTTCAAGCATTAGGAGGATTTAACACGCTTTTAACCCCCAAAGATCACGTTTCATGATTCCTATAAATGTTTATATAACCTCCAGCCATGTTAAAGTGAAATACAGTTTAAAGAGAAATGAAACCTCTTAACCAGTCTCTGAATGAAACCCTGAAAAGCAGCACAGCAAAAGTTAAAATACCCAGGATGACACTCCACCATAACTCATTCCTGTCAAAAATAAGGACCAGACTCAAAGCAATCCTCATCTGCTTCCTGCACTCAGCAAACTCCTCCCATAAATTGATTTGTCATGGCTATCTTGGTGCAGAAGTTGGACACCTTTTTGATTGAATCCAGCTCTCAGAGGTGGAGAAATGAGTGAGATGGAACCAGAAATGCACCAGACCAGACAGATGAAGGATTTACAGTTATTAACAACCCGAAAGAAAACCAGTGCCAGAGCAGTTCTTACACTGTGATGCTGCAGCAAGGGGCCAGACTCCAGCTTGGGATGCTTGGGAGCACCAGCTGGATCCTGTTATTTACCCAAAGGTACAAATGCTGCCACTTGGATGCCCTGTAAGCAACTTTGTCAGCTCTGTTATGCAACCAAACAGCCAGACACCAGCACATTCACCAAGAAAAGAACTGTTTTATAAATCAGCTCCTTCTCTGCTTTTCCACAAAGCAATAAAAGGCAAGCAACACCAGCTCAGCTTCCTGCATCCCTGGTTACAATTGCAGGAGTAAATTGCTGCTTACAGCAGCTTCGCTGTCTGCCCAGCTTGAGCCTTATCTGCTGTGCTGATAGGGGCTTGCAAAAGTTATTTCCAAGGACAACTCGACCTGCTGCACAGGGCTCTGGCTAGCTAGAAAATGTGGAGATGCAGGTGGGGCAAACCTTTGCTTCTTTCCTGTGTTACCCAGCCTGGAAGTACTAATCTAATGGTATTCCTTGAGCGCCTTGGAATTGCTTTTCCCCGATTTATCTGGGTGCTTAAATGTTGCATTTGTGTGCTGTGGGAGAAAACACAAATGTACTGCTGATTCCTACAGCCATGTGCTGCTCATCCTGGGATTGCAGCTCAGCAAAACCATGGCTTTAGTCCAGATTATTGGGGTTTAAGGATTTCTGAGATGAGCCGTCAAATTTGGGCTGGCACGGGCAGTCGGTGGCAGGACGGAAGTTTGGGGCTGTGGTGCCAGGTGACAAAATGATGAATCCTTGCCGCTTCTTGCTCCATCCAGAGGATCTGTGCTGTCTGACTCTTTTCCCTTCTGGCACGGGGCTGAGGTTTGGCAAGGGTGAAAGTGCCCGGTCCTGGAGAACTGATAAGCTTCGTGCGGCCGCTGCCAGAGGAGGATGTGGAAGTTTCCTCCCAGCACTTTATTTCTTATTGTGTTGCTACCTTCCGAAATTGCCAGGCACTGGCTTTTTCACATCCGGGAGAGGGGTTACATCACGGGATATTTAGGAAGAAGGAGTCAAGAATAAGCTCCTCCTCTCCTTAGCCTTTGGCTTCCACCAGACCCCAGCTCTGTGCTGGTGCCTTGGTGGGGTGTGAGGAGCATCGCTCACGCTGACTCACTGCTGAGAGATTTTAACACAGCTTTGATTTGAAAGCTTTTAATTGCCTACCTGATGTCTGGCTCAATGAATTGTTTCACACCAACTGCATCCCTGAAACCACTCAGGATGAGTCAGGCCAGCCCTTTGGAGACCTTTGTTATTTCATTGGAGTGCAGGCCGTGGATCTGTTTCCTGGCTTTTCAACCCGTTCAGCAGAGGTCTGGGTGTTGCACTTGGTGATTATGCAGTGAGAAATTAAGTTTTCCTCTCGTGTTTTTACGCTGTTGGGTGAGGTCTGAGCCTTTTTCTCTGCTGTACAGAAAGGTGGTAGCAGGTGCTTGGGGTTTCACAGCCGTTACGGGCAGGCATTCAAAAAGTGCTATTTTCACAGCTTAAAGATGTGTATGTATTCTGTAAACCAACTTTTTGAACAAAGCATCACCCACTGTGCCTAAGTTTGCCTTTTCCACTTATTCCTTACAGGTGTTTTACGTCTCAGATCTCTTCAAGCCCAAGACAAAGACTTGCCTGCCTCCACCTCCCATCCGGAAGGAGATCCTTTCACCTGTGGACATCATTGAGAGGAATAACCACCACAACATGGTGTAGAACTCCGAGGAATCGGATGGGTGTTGTATTTTAAACTTTTTTTTTTTTTTTTTTTTGCAAAAAAAAAAANTGACAGCAACTACCTGCTGCTCTCAAATCTCATCAGACAGTAGAATGTAGGGAGAGACTTTCTTGCCCAACCAGTAAAGTCTTATTCTGTGGTCTTTTCAACTTGCGACACTTGGATGAAAGGGGTGGTGGTGGTCAACTAAGGCAAAGGCGACAATGAAAGGAAGGAAAACCCACACAACACAAAAAGCCGAACAAACAAAGAGAGGTGCCGGAGTTCTGGATGTGCAATTGGTTTGAGTGTTCATGTTGTAGTGAACGCCAAATTGTTCCTAGCCCAGTGAACACTAAGGGATTTTTGGAAAGCTGGCCATCCTAGATTTTTCCTGACTATGAAGATTTCCAATGCCTGCGAGAAAAAAAAAACCAACTCACAACTAAATTGTATAGCACTATGTATGAGCAACAGCACTGAGTCAAGATCCGGGATTGGTTTGTAAGAGTTGCTTTTTTTCTCTTTTTGATCCTAGTTTATTTTTGCCTCCTCTCTTCCATACTGTGACTTAATTTAGAAGAAGCTTGCCCAGTCCAAGATCTCCGAGGGGTCTCTGTTCTCTCTGCTCACACTACACGCCTTTAACGAGCGGCCCCGAGACGCGCAGTGAGGCCGGAGAGCTCCTTCCTCCGTGCAGAGAAGCCACATTTCTTCCTCCCCGCTCGCTCCCTGGCGAGGGCTCATCCCACCCAAGCCCCCCCCCTTAAATGAAAAGAGCCTCCTCCACTTCCCAGCCATCCCCTTTTTTTCCCCCCCAAAAAAAAAATCCCAGCAGGTTTTGTGCGCGCCCGCCCGCGGGAGCCGGCGGTTTGCGCGAGGGGAGCGGCGGCTCTGCCGAAGACTCGTTCGCACTACGACCCCGGGGCTGAGTCCCGGGGAAACTTTTATTCTGCAGTTTTGGGACGGGCTGCTGGGCGGCACGTCCCGGCCTGGGTGTCAGTCGGTTTGTGCATCCCCTCCTCTCCTCCTCCTCCTTCTCCTCCTCCTCCTCCTCCTCCTCCCCGGGGCACCCCGGGGTGCGCCATGGCAGTACCAGGTCCTGTGCTCCGCTGGGTCACTCCGGTGGGAAATCAGCTGTGCCCCTCTCGGGTGTGAAGGTGAATTTTTTCTCTTGCCCAGAAGCCACAGGTCCTCGGTTTGCAGCCCTTCCACGAAGCGCGTTTGCAAAGGGATCCCGCAGAACACGCAGCACGGCCATTTGCACATCCTTCTCACAGAATCCGTCCTATCATTTCAACTTATAGCAAGCTATGATTTTTTTTTTTATATTATAAATATTATATAAATAATGTATAAAACCTTAAAAATTAACTATGTAAAATATTATTTCTGAAACAATTTTAGATATATCCACTATGACTATAAACTGTGTCCTGACCTGTGTTATTTACATTTTGCTGCTTAAAAAAGCATTGAATTAATTTTTTTATAGTCGACTAAAATATTGTAGTTCTGTGGTAGTAATATTTTAATGAAAATAACTACAATTAGAGACATTTGTATAAAAAAAACATATTAAATTGTCTGTATTTTTGTAATGTTCCATTTTGTAAAGAGAAGAATATTCAAAGACTTTTGTAGAATACAAAATTGAAGTTTGTATCTGCGAAATTATTGCTGTATAAATGTGCTTTTTAAATAAAAGCTCATAACACAACTAAACATCCCGGTGCAAGTCGCATTCTGTCTTTGGGTTGCCCTTTCCTTGCCGAGCAGGGTCCTTGCCCAGGGGGACAGTTTGGGGGTGTGACGTGGATGTTGGATGACATTTTAGGATGTGATGGTACCAGAGGGCAGCTGGATGAAAAGGACCAGATACCACTTTGAATGGGAGTGATGAAAAGGTCCCACCAGCTCTTGCTGGGGGCACTTAGGGGTTTGCATTGATCTTCCCTTTCCTATGCCCAGTCTTTGAGCAAATCCCATTTTACCTAAGGCATCCAGTTTTCTTTTACAATCTTACAAGCTTTAAAGAAATATTACTGAAGTAAAATAAGGTCTGAAGAGCCACAGCCCAGCTGCTGGTTGTCCTGGACAGCCCCTGCCTAAGAGGGCTCCCAGCCACGCTCTGCTGAAACACCTTTCCCACGGAAAGCAGGCACCTTGCAGCTGCACCAAAACCTTGCAGCTTGCTGGGTTGCAAACATGGGTGGAAGGGGAAAGAAGAAGAAAAAAGAAAAAAAATCCCACAACAACATGTGCCCAGAGAGGCACATGTGTAACAGACGCAGTTACGAGGCGGCCTGGATTTTTTAATTATTATTATTATTATTTTTATTTTTTTTATTATTGTTATTTTCCTCCTCCTACAGAGGTAAATGAACTTGGTGGTGGTGACACACGGTCAGAGCCGCGTTTCGACCACTCCTTGTGTGAACCACATCAGCGAGATAACACGGCACAAATAACAGCAAGAATGCACGGCAGGAAGCAAATACCACATCAAACTGCAAAGAGCAGGTGGAAATTAAGCCAGCAGAACTGAGCTAGCACTTGCTATTATTATCCTAATTAGAAGTAAAATTTTATTACGCGTGGAAAAACTTTGCAAACCTGTCCTAAATGCAAAGGGAGTTTTCATGGTGCCACGTGTGATCTGAGCCTGAGTGTTTGGGGGTTGAGTGTGTTGCAGAGGTGAGACTTCAGCTTCGGGGCAATGGCTGTGAGGACAGGCTCTTAATCCCCAGTTTATCTCTGAAATGCATTGCCTGGGTCTAGGTAACCCCCGTGGGAGAAGGAAACACTGCCTGCGGAGCCCTTCGTGTGCAGAGCCAGCCCCAGTGCAGCAGCCACTGGGCTGGGAAAAGTGTTTGCTTGCATCTTAACCCCAGCTACCTGGAAAAAAAACAGGAATACAGATGTGTGGGTGAAAGAGGAGGGCTTGGAGAAGGGTCAGAGGGGAAGAGGCACAGGAGGCGATAAGAGCCCGGGCTGGGCAGTGGGGCTGGCGAGTCACGGGATCTCACTCAGGATGTGTGGGTCAGCCTGGGGAGAGGGAGAAAAGACCATGGATAAACCCATGGAAGGCAACAGGGTCGAACTCTATAGCGTGGGGCTGAGCGTCAGCAGTGCCAAGTCCTATTTGTGGCTGAGCGATGGTTGTTTCCTCTGCTTCCTGCCCACCTCTCCTGTGCTGTCCCATTCCATCCCCATCCTGGGAGGGTAAGGGCAGCCTTGCATGGCAGCTGGGTGGGTGGGTGGGGGCAGCTTTGCTGGGGCTCACCCCTGCTCACTGCCTGGGGAGTAAGAGAAGTGATCATTTCTGGAAGCATGGGTGGGAAAAGGCCAGGTCCACGAGGACCTCTCTGGTCTAACCAAGCACAGAGGAACGTTTCAGTGTCACAGGAGGAATAAGGACTGATTTTAAACGAGCATTTCAATGAAACCCCACAGAGAAGTGAAAGCCAAAGGAGCAGAGTTGTAGGTATCACAAACCATGATCACCGTGACAGGATGTATCTACTGCCATTGCTTCCTGAGGGGCAGGAAGGAAGAGAAAATAAATAGGTGAAATGGAAAAAACCCAAACCCAAACCCACATGAGCGCTGTGATCCTGAGGCCACCACTTTGTGCAGCGTCTGCGGGTGCAGCTGGGGCTTGCACCTTGCACTGCTGTGCTGCCTGGTCCTTCCTGCTGGGATGCTGAGCAGCCAGCAGACTTTGGGGTTCGCACGCTGCCGCTCTCTGCAGCTCTCCTGAGGAGGCAGACGGGTGTACAAACCCAGATGCACCCGTGCAAACAAGACGTGTTGCTGGAGCCCCGGGCTGGATGCTGGCTGTGGCCTTCAGTGCTGCAAACCCCGGGCTCTGCTCATGCTGATGCTAATCAGGGGCTGCGGAGCACCCAGCCGTCTGCCTTTGATGCTGGGGCCTGGCTGGCAGAGCCTCTCTGCACAAGGGGACGTTCTGGTCAAACCTGTCTTTTTTTGCACCGAGACCGGTTGAACAAGTTTTCAAAGGCGGGGGTTCGTGCTGCACCTGACTGCCATGGGAGCAGGTCTTTTGTTCCAGGGGAAGGGAGGTTTACGCAAGCCCCGGGTCCGGCCGTGTCTCGGTGCGCCCAAACAGCTTCACTCAGCAAGAATGCCTTGGCAGCCTGCAGAGGCTGGAGCTGTTGCACTTCTGCTCAATGATTTTCGGATATGAAGCTCTCAATCAAGGGAGGGGGAGGGAGGAGATTCGCCCCACAAGCAGAGACCTGTTTTTCTCATGCTCCAAGCCCGCCCTTGTTTTGGGTGTCCGAAGGTTTCACCGAGCTCTCTGTAAAGCCGAAACCAGCGTTCAGCCGTGGAGCCAGAGGACGTGTTGGGCCGAGGTCCTGCTGCACAGGACGGCTGATGTCAAGCCCACATCCATGGCTGGGGTGCAGCACAGCTGTCCCTGGAGCCAGCACCCCGCTTCAGCTGCATTTTTCCCCCCGTCTTTGCCTTGGCACACCCCCTGCCTTCATGCACAGTTCTCCTCTCAAAAGGCAAGCCATTCCTCCCTTGTGTTTTACCTTTTCCTCTGGACGCCAGATCAGAGATTCAGATTTTTAGGAATGAAGTGAATCACTTGCCTCCTGGCTTCTGTAAACATGGTCCGTACACCTGTCCACAGAGAGGAGCTTCTGCCCATCTCCTCCAGACTTTCCTACCCTTGTTCCCTGGGTGCCAGGTGATGCTCCGGGCACAGCCCTGACTGCTTGGATTACCGAGCAAAACTCAACAGAAGTTGTCACCTTCGCTGGAGGAAGCAGAAGGTAGAAAACAACCTCCTGTTGACTCAGCGGGGGGAAGGGGGCGGGGGGGGGGGGGAAAGACACACAAACAAACCCCAAAACCCAACAACTTTCAATTATCACCTTTGCACGCCACCCCCACTGGCACCAGCCGGCGCAGGAGTGCCTGCGTTAGCTTGTCTCGAGTTACAATTTCCTCGGGGCACAGACTACACCTAGGTGTGTGTTTGGGTAATGATGATCCGAGTGGTTGTGATGAATCCCCGCCTCATCCTATCTGTAGCTAGAAGGGAGCGAAGTCACCGGGAACATCTCCCAGTTTCCTTAGAAAGTCTCGTTCTGCGAGTTCCTGCCCTGCCAGAGCCGCCGAGTGCCACCGCGGCGGCACCTCGCGGGCAACGCTGCTTTTAATACATAGTGCTGCGGCCTCGTGGAGCGTTTAATTCTTGTCTTGAACCCAGAAAATAACCGTCTTGGCTTATTTATTTATTTATTTTATTCATTTCTTTTTTTTTCATTTCTCATCAGGTGACTCTCAGCGCTGCGTTTCGGGGCACGCGGAGCGCGAGGCTGCCGGGTGATTCGGCGCTGGTGGCGAAGGGCTGAGCACCTGCAAGCGTCGGAAGGCACGAGCTCCACAGGGTTCGACCTCGCTCTGCGCAGAGGGTTCGTAACCAGCTGGAAGAACGGGCTGTTATTTAAGAAAAACACCTTTTAGCGTTTCCAGGTGTCAGCAGAAAAGCTGAGGGACGGAACCGCCAAAACACCAAACCGTGTGAACGCACGCATCCACGGATGGGATAAATGGGAACTGTGGTGGATTCAGCTCGCTCCTGAAGCCTTTGAAATGGCTCAAAATATACCAAAACTTGAAATAAAGTGACTTCTCTTTCCCACCTGAAAAATTATTNCCCGCTTCAGCTGCATTTTTCCCCCCGTCTTTGCCTTGGCACACCCCCTGCCTTCATGCACAGTTCTCCTCTCAAAAGGCAAGCCATTCCTCCCTTGTGTTTTACCTTTTCCTCTGGACGCCAGATCAGAGATTCAGATTTTTAGGAATGAAGTGAATCACTTGCCTCCTGGCTTCTGTAAACATGGTCCGTACACCTGTCCACAGAGAGGAGCTTCTGCCCATCTCCTCCAGACTTTCCTACCCTTGTTCCCTGGGTGCCAGGTGATGCTCCGGGCACAGCCCTGACTGCTTGGATTACCGAGCAAAACTCAACAGAAGTTGTCACCTTCGCTGGAGGAAGCAGAAGGTAGAAAACAACCTCCTGTTGACTCAGCGGGGGGAAGGGGGCGGGGGGGGGGGGGAAAGACACACAAACAAACCCCAAAACCCAACAACTTTCAATTATCACCTTTGCACGCCACCCCCACTGGCACCAGCCGGCGCAGGAGTGCCTGCGTTAGCTTGTCTCGAGTTACAATTTCCTCGGGGCACAGACTACACCTAGGTGTGTGTTTGGGTAATGATGATCCGAGTGGTTGTGATGAATCCCCGCCTCATCCTATCTGTAGCTAGAAGGGAGCGAAGTCACCGGGAACATCTCCCAGTTTCCTTAGAAAGTCTCGTTCTGCGAGTTCCTGCCCTGCCAGAGCCGCCGAGTGCCACCGCGGCGGCACCTCGCGGGCAACGCTGCTTTTAATACATAGTGCTGCGGCCTCGTGGAGCGTTTAATTCTTGTCTTGAACCCAGAAAATAACCGTCTTGGCTTATTTATTTATTTATTTTATTCATTTCTTTTTTTTCATTTCTCATCAGGTGACTCTCAGCGCTGCGTTTCGGGGCACGCGGAGCGCGAGGCTGCCGGGTGATTCGGCGCTGGTGGCGAAGGGCTGAGCACCTGCAAGCGTCGGAAGGCACGAGCTCCACAGGGTTCGACCTCGCTCTGCGCAGAGGGTTCGTAACCAGCTGGAAGAACGGGCTGTTATTTAAGAAAAACACCTTTTAGCGTTTCCAGGTGTCAGCAGAAAAGCTGAGGGACGGAACCGCCAAAACACCAAACCGTGTGAACGCACGCATCCACGGATGGGATAAATGGGAACTGTGGTGGATTCAGCTCGCTCCTGAAGCCTTTGAAATGGCTCAAAATATACCAAAACTTGAAATAAAGTGACTTCTCTTTCCCACCTGAAAAATTATTAAATTGAAACAAATCCATCACTTTATTTGTACAGGAACTGGGGTGAAAAGCTTGGCTTTCCCACCATGCTTTGACATCTCCATTTCCAGGTGTGTTGTGTGAGTGCATGTGAGCTGAGGTCAGCCTGAGATATAAATTAAATAAAGGAGCATTTAATTCTTGCTAGGCTGATCTTTCCCCTGGAGAAACATCATGAATGGAACAGAAAGAATGGTGGTGTTTCAATAAGGAACTCAGAAAGAAAATAAAGTGTTAAAAAGAGAATAAAATCTAAAAAAGAAACACTCTTTTTATCCGAAGAAGAAAGGGAGCCAGGTCTGTGAGCACCATCTTTTCAAAGGGACCTGCCTTCTGCACAAGTGCGTAATTTGCTTATTTTCAAAGAAATTTTAGTGATGTTGAAGGCAAATTAATAACACTGCTCCAGCCTCCCAGGGCTTGTCTGAACAAGAAAAGCTGTTAATGTTTAATATGAGGTAAAATTTTAATCCATTTCATTAAAGTGTGTAGATATTCTTAGTTCGTTTTTAAGCAGGATTAGCCGTGTTTACCTCAAGTCAAGTAAGCACAAGTACAACGTCAACTGATATAAGCCTTGCTTAAATTAAAGGAAGAATAACTACCAAGGCTTAGGGGAGGGAGGGAGAAGCCCATTGAAGCTTTTATTTAAAACAAAAAAATGGGGATTTTTTTTTCTTTACAAGGTATTTCTTTCCATGGGAAAACAATAAAACTCAGAAAAAGTCTATGAAAGTTTTGCTTGTAAATGATGAGAGGGTTGCAGCTGAAAAAACACTGCTTAATTCAGGAGAGGTAATTCTTTTCAGCAGGGCCAGCCTAAGCATCCCCTTGGATGGATCTGGGGGGAGTCTGGGCCTGTTGGATGTGGCACTTCCAGCTCATCCATCTAAGAGTCATCAGCACTGACCATCAACAAATTAATGATGCTCCAGCCCCCGCCCAGGAATCACCCAGCAGCTCTTAGATTTTGCCTTGTAGCCTATGGCCAAGGTACTGCAAGTCCTTTAGGAAGAAATCCAGGCTCAATGTGAAGGTGCCAGATTAAATCGGATTTACCACATCCCTTGGCCAGCTGTCCCACCAGCTCGCTGGCCTCACTGTTAAAAACATGTTAATACTTCCCTTGGTTTTCATTAATAACTGCTTCTGTGTTCCCATGCCCCATATCCCTTTCCTTTTATTTATCAAAAAAAAAAAAAAAAAAAAAAAAAAAAAAAAAAGACAAGAAAAAGGCTTTTTCTTATTAAATTGTGCCATTTTCCCAGAGCTGAATCCCCTGGTTAACTTTTCCTGGGGTTTCCTCACAAATAATGCTTCTCAGTTTAAATCTTGCTCAGGTTTTTGCTTCCTCTGTCAGAACATAAGAATGCTGCAAGTTAACACAAAGTCAGTGGGGAAGGGACCAGGCTGGGCACCGATTTTCCTCTGTACAAGCAATTAAGTAGGAGCACCTTCTGTTTGTAGGTCAGATTTAATCCGATGCTCTTCCAGGGGAGAGATTCCTTATCAGGTGTTAACCCCTCCACCTTCCAGGCCCCGGGAGAATAAAGGCTTGACAGCACTCGCCCTCCTTCAGCCTTCTTCAGTCAGGCACCTTATCTGCCAGACCGGGGGGTATTTCTGAACTCTGGGCACTCCTGAACAGCAGATAACCCTGCCCACGGGGTTTTCTGTAGCTGCAGAAAAGGCCCCTTTTAAAAGCGAACATTAATGACTTCCAGTGTGTAAGATGAGTTTCACCAAGCAGTGTTGAGGGTGGGCAGCATTTCCAAGCTGGTGTGGGGTGGGATAAATCACTTTGCACTTGGTATAAATTAGGTATGACACCGTTAGACAGGTAAACTGGAACACCACGAGTTAGGGTTGGGTGTATTTAGCAAAAACCTCCGAGGTTTGAAGGTGAATCCTTGGGGTGATGTGAAGCTGCAGGGTTAAGTCACGGAAAGACGGTTCTGTGTGGATTGACAGGCACCTTAAAACTCACCCAGCACAGCTGTATCTAACCACCTCAGCTTCCCAAAGGAGCTACAAAGGAACTGGGAGTTACCTCTGTGCTAAATTCTTGCACTGCAGCTGACGTTCCAGCAGAGACAAACGCAGATGTGACCTCGCAGGGAGCTCAGAGCAGCACCCTGGGCTGAGGGTGAATTACTGCACAGACACCAGTGAATGTGAGCTGAACAAAAGCCTGCAGGACACTTCCCACCTGTGCTGGAGGGGTGAGGGAAGGGATGCTGAGCACAGGGTTACATCTTCAGTTCCATTACTTACGGACAAAATACTCAAATAACTGTGTGCCTGCTCCCTGCCTGAACTGGCATGAAAATAGGAAGACAATTGCCTGGCTGAGCTCTTGGAGGAAGATTTGAATAAAGAAGGCAAGTTTACCGGAGGCACTAAGCCGTGCGTGTCTTATCTTGCAATGAAGCTCTGCAGAAGCAGCCGGGCTGGGCACCGAGCAGGTGGATTAACTGTTCAGGGGAAAGACATGGAAAGCAGCTTCCTTGCAGAGCAGGTCTCCGTACGAACGAGTCCGAGGCAGCGTGGATTAGTGCTTAAACTAATGAAGCAGCCGCCAGACCTCACTGGGAGAAGATATTAGCACATAGCGGGACAGCCTTCGACAGGCTGGCACCCCTGCACGCAGCCAGAGGCTCTGGGAGAGAGCAGCCTGCCCGTAGCCAGCCTCCCAAAAATACACATTGTGCTTTAATGGGAGCCTAACACAAACACTGCCAGCGCAGGACCTGTAATGAGCTTCCAGTTTGCCTCAGGACGTTTTCTCCCAGTTTGGTTATATTTATGAGCAGCTATTTTTGCTTAAGTAGAGAAGTGGGGGGCGGGGGAAATGGCACGGGCAGAACTCCACTCGCCCCTGCACCCACAGGGGTAGAGGGGTGACTTTTTGGGGTCCACTCATCAGCTGCCATGCTTTATTTATTTTATTTTTTAGGAGGGGAAATATATACATTTTCACAAATAAAAGCCAGGCAATCAAGGGGTTTATTAAACAGAAAATGAGCTCAAGAACAAAGAGAGGCAAACCTAAGGTGCCAAGGTGAACAGGAGTGGGTTGAGGTTGGGGCACGGAGGTGGGTTTGGCTGTAAAGCAGTCTTCCTGCTCCACCCATGGAAAACCTTTGGTGGGTGGGTTTGGGTTCTCCAGGAAACCGGGGCGGGTGGCAGGAGTCAGGAGGGAAGTGTATCCTCAAGGGACATGCCCCTGTGGCATTTCCCCCCATCTGCACTATCAGCCAAGGTAGGTAACCTTGCGAGGGGGAAGCCAATCTGCGGGTATTTCTGCTTGCCAAAAATCCTTGGGGTTTCTCCTCACCATTCCTCACTTTATTAAGGCGGCTTTGAGTTTGGGGTTTTCCCTCGAGGAATTCCAGTATTTCACTGTGTGCTTTCCTTCTGAATTGAGTCAGAAAATCAAAATATTAACCCTTTTTTTCTTTTTCCCCCCTCCATGGAATGGGGAATTCCAAACAATCCCCATTAAACATTTTTTGTGCAAATCTCTTTGCCCATCTAGCACAGCCCCACATAGCTCCAGACACTCATCACAGAAGAAGTGCCCTTGACTCCAACCAATCGCCTACAACCTCAAAGCAGTCAAGGAACACATTTTTTTTTCTTTCCCTCAGTGCTTCAAGACGCGGTATGAGCAGGAAAACGAGATTAATTATTTTAAAGTGTGGCGAGCTCGTGCTCACCGGCATTTGCTCACCACCGTCCCGTGAGACACCGCCTGGAGTGTCACCCCTGAGCCCAGGGAAATTTGGTGCTCCAGGCACTGCCGCTGGCTGCCTCAGCAGGGATTACCTGTCTCCTTCTCCCCTCGAGCTGTGCTAATCGATCCTCGGGGTTTAGAGGATGCTTAAGCAAAGGTGAGGCCATCCCCCCGCCCCCCGCGCTAAAGCCTCCGGGAAAGATGCTTTTGCTGTAAGGACCCATTTCCTCTCCCTGGAGCAATGCAGGGAGCTAAAGTGGGGGCAAATGTTCCAACAACAGTGAAGTGATGGGGTTAAAATGACTCCTCCAGTGACACGCCGTCGCCCAGCTCTGGTTTCACGTTTAGTTTGCTGTGTAGCAAATGCCAAGCACCTACAGACCTCTCTGAATCCCGGGGGGTGTCTTGCGAGGTTATTCAGGCCCTCTGCTCTTTCAGATTTTAACAGGAGCTGGCTCTACCCAGGAAAAATGGGGTCTAAATAACCTTTTATGTTCAGACCCCAAGTCCTGAGCATGAGCCCTGCACCCACACTCTGCTGCCACAAACAGCATGAATCACACGACGCTCAATCTGCACAAACCCATCATAACGTGATAAAAGTCAAGCGAAACATCCTTCACCTCCTGTAAATAACTCAGGCCAGAGTCAAAATAAGTGCCAGCAGAAAGAGCGTGTTCTTGCAGCACTGGGATTTCCAGGAATGCTGCTTTCCTCACCCGAAAACCTCTGTTGTCCGAAGGCTCTCGGCGTTTGAGGGAAGAGGGGCTGAGCCGAAGTGAGAACTCGCTGCCGGGGCCCGGCAGCACATGTTTCACATTAAGGAGCTGTTTGAGGGGCCTGTGTGGCTCACTGGATAAATCATCAGGTTTGTCCCCTTGCAGCTCACATGTCCAGAGCAGCCTGTGGTCCTAAAGGAGGAAAAAAAACCCCAAAACCTCGGCCTAAGCTCAATGGTTTCCATCACGGAGGTTCTGCTCTGGTGTGAAACAGCCGGTGGTGCAGAGAGGTCTGCGGGATGGGCCCGTGGGAAACCCCAGCCCCACCTAATGCGGGACCTTGGGAGCAGTTTTAGGATGTGACAGTGCCAGTCCTGCCACCCACGGCTTCTCTGTGGGTCCCCTCCTCCATCCACAACCTCGGGAGCGAACGGAAAGGTGGGAAGAGCGATGAAAACTCGTTGGAACACAAGCCCAAGGATCTAGCACATAAATAGCAAAGGAAGGAGAGATAAATACTGCGATAGTCTTTAAATATCTACGAAGGAAACCAGGCAGGAGCCAGTTTGGCTACAGGGGGACGGCTGGAAGCAAACGATGGATGATCCCGATCTCACCCAATGGCTAAGTGGACTTCTAACCACTTCTTCGCACAAAAAAAAAAAAGAAAAAAAAGAGCAAGAAAAAAAATAAGCTGAATGATCCGGTTCATTTTCCTGGGTGGGGGAAAGAACTGCTAAAAGCCTTTAATAGCTCCTGTTCAGGCAATCGTGATTATGAGCAGCTGGGAGGAAGCCGGGCCTGAAGTATGAGATGCCAGACTTGAATGTGGTAAACAGGGGCAGGGGAATATTTGTTTTGACAGCAGGCTCAGCACACAGGAAACATCAAGCAATGAGAGGGACGACTCTGCACAGGAGTTCCCCGTCCTATATTTAAGAGCAAATCAAACTAAGGGAGGACCCTGCAAATTACAGACATCTACAAATAACCCCAGACCTTTTGTCTCAGCTGTGGGAAGATGCCGAGGACGCTGATAACAGGCACTGCATTGCACAACCTTGGGAAAGAGGGGGCCCGCTGGTGTGTCCACTCTGCCCAGGATCTTGGCTCTGACTCTGGTTACAGGCTGCAGGGCAAGGTGGAGAAAGCCCAGGAGAGGATAATTATGGAACAACCTGTTGATGGAGGAAGTGGCTTCCCAACCTCCCTTTACTTAGGGCTTGAGTTCTGCTCCAAAGCAGGAAGATTTATAGCCCTCCCCATGGTTGTGTTGTGTTCTCCTTCTGGCCAGATTAGTTTAATAAATGAGAGGTAGGGAAAAAAACTGCTGAAAAGCAAATCCCCTACAGCGGTGCTGTGTCACATCATTAAATAAGGACACTTTTTACTTAAGAGGAGTTGTTTGACCCATAATTACAGCTAAATTCCCATTTGGCTTTTTGGTCTATGGGGGCTTCTCCTGTAATTTTAACTGGATGCAGCATTTGAATCCTCACCCTCCATTTTCCAGGGCAGCATAAAGTGATTATATAATGTTAAGCAGCAGCTGTTTTTCAGGCTGGAAGGGGCTCTTCACCGCTGTTATGCACAGCCTCTCTCTGAAATCAAACACTCTTCTGTAAATGTCAAATACCACTGGGTTCTCATTCCTGAGCTCTGCACACAGTTCCTTGTGGCAAAACACAGGCTGAAAACTGACCTGTCTTGTGTGACAAATGGGTATCGGCCGGGAATTTCCAAATCCCAGCATCACTGGGGCTCCTGGAGCACTGAAGGTTGTCACAGTGTCCTGAAACATGGGTTAACAGCAGTATTTACTGTCCCCCAAGACTGGATTGGGCATAGCAAGAATGTAATGGCATGTTTGGCCTCGTTGCCTCATCACCATTTTGATCTAAACCAATTATGAATCTATAAATCAGCTCCAAGGTCAGCAGGCAGCTTCATTGGTGATAATAATAATTACATTCCTTGCATTTACACTGTATTTTTCACTTGTAGATCACAGGAGACTGCATCAAAGCAGGCAGCAGTCATCGCTTCCCTTTATTAACAGGAGGGAAAATGAGGTGCAGGGAAGGTAAACACCACGTTTGTCCCAAACTTGGGGTCAGGTGAGGGGGGTGGCAGCAATTAGGAGCTCTGTGGGACCTTATTCAAAGGAGAAACCATAGCTGCTGACCCACTCTTTCAAGTGGATTAGCATGGACTGCTCAAAATCTAATGGTGAGAAGACAAATGGGAAGTTCTGGATTAACTACTTCAGCTTCGTCCATTATTTGTTCTTGTTTTCTTCCAAAAGAAACATTTCATGGCAACCAGCTCTTTCTAACTGAGCTCTCCTGAAGAAAGGTTTTTTGGCATCGCAAGGTGCTTTGTGGTCCAAAAAATGTGTGTATTTGGCCACAAAGGTCCTTGACGGAGATGTGGGAACCCCAGACCCGTGTCAGAATTCGTGGCCAAATCTCCCCGTCCCTGATGAGACTTCTGGTCGTGGTCTCACCAGGTTGGTGCAGCTGGTCTGGGCTGCTCACAAAAGTCTGGTTCATCCAGCCAAAATAACTGCATTCCTGCTTTAGCTGTTTCTGGAAAAAAAAAAAAAAAAAAAAGGTACTTAAAATTATTTGATCCCCCAGCGTTTGGATTGTGACCAGTTGTGGGACAAGACACGAGCTGTCTTCCTCTCTGGAAGCTTGGAAAGGTGTTGGTCTCACATCCACTTCCCGGAGAGCAGGGCCGTGTTTTGATTCCTCAGCAAATTTTTCTGCCTGTCCTCATGTGGGAAATTTCCTGTCCATATTTAAGCCTTGCACAGCCTCTTTCTGCTGTCACTCCCTCTAACAATAGAGTTGCAAAAAAGGGAGTAAAACCCAAAAAGACAAGCTTGTAAAAATGTCCCCGGCATTACACCCTTAAGAAAAACATTAATAGTGCATTATCCAATTGAACATTTTCCTTTCACATCACTTTTAATCAGAACTCCAGTTTCGTTTCAAATTTGAGGTCTGGGAAAAATAGCAGTTTTTTTAAAAGTAAGAGATATGTTCTTGGGGGAAAAAAAAGCCCACCCAACCACCAAAAAAACTCCTCTTGATTCCTTCTGAGCAATTCTTCAGGACTTGATCTGGAGTGGTTTATAATGCATGAAGTAATTTGTGATTTGCATGCAGCCGTCTTTGGGCTTCTGCCTGTAGTTGTGCTAAGTTCTGACAAAAATATCCCCAGCAAGAGTTATTTCAGTTTTTGATTTCCCATTTTGGTGTCAGCAAGGAACTGAGATCTCAAAGATGGAAAGAAGCTATTTCTCATCATTTTGGAAGTCTACATGTCATTTAATTGTCTGAATCAACTCTGTGAAAGCTTTATTGCCCTGCCCTCCTTCAGCGGAACAGGGTATTCCCTGAAAAATGAGGAATTTGCCAGTTAGGGACAAGAGAAAGCCTGACACCCCGGCTTCTTTTATATACAAAGGTGCATTTTGCAACTTTAATTCTTCTTGGTTGGTTTCTATCCGTTCAGTTTTGCATTTGAGGAGAGGCAGGTTCACACCGAATGCCAAATTAGCTCCGCGGAGCTCTGTGCTTTGCACTGGTTTGATTTTTCTTTTCCCCCCCAAAAAAACAGCTGGTCTACCGCAAAGCAAGCAGTTGCAGGCTCACAAACTCCAAACAAAACCCTGACCTGGAGGCGAAACCCCCTCGTGTCCTGCAGAAGCAGCAGAGCGTTTTATGGCCAGGCGGAGCAGTGATTTTTGGGGGGGCCAGGGCTGTGATTGCTGGCAGCTCCCAGGGCAGATTTGTGTCTCCACCGTGTTTTGTGCAACACTCACCAAGTTTCGTGTCCCCAGCGGACCCGAAAAGTGCGTTGTTTTCTGCTTTACAGGGCTCCCAAGGACAGGGAGAGGAATCAAACCCCATCCTGAGCGGGGCCGCTTGCCCGTGGTGGAGGAGGATCTGGCACGGAGGTGCTAATGTGCCGAATAAAACCATCACCCGGAGCCCCTTTTCCGATGGAGCCCATCTCAATACCAGTTCTCCATGACAGGCCATGCTTTGGCTGTATAAACCAGCAAAGAGAAGGGTCTTTGCATTGATTTCACTTCCCGAATGAGTATTCCTCACATTCCACCTCAGGAGCACCAGCAGCTGCCCAGGGAACCAGTGCCGCAACCGGAGGAGAGCACAGCGCCATGCGAAGCAACCACCAAGTCCTTTAGAATCTGATATGGAGGCAGAAGAGAGGAGAGGAGCCAGCTTTCCTTGGGAGATAGGACCGGCACACCAAGGGGGACAAACCTTCCTGGCCTGGCAGGTGATTGCCATCCCCAGGGGAGGCTGCAAAGAGAAGCCCCCAACAGCCGAGCACCGCGGACCCTCCTCCGCTTCCAAGGAGATAAAACCAGCCTGCGGACAGCACAAGTTTAAGCTGATTTAGGCACAGCTGGTGTGCTGGGAGCTGAAGGTAATTTATTTCTCTTGGCTGATGACCCGCTCCCTTCGAGGGCTGCGTTTTCCAAGCGCTCTCCGCTTGGCCGCAACGTTTGTACCTCTGGCAGTTATTGTTATTTTAATATTAGGCTAAGAGCTAATGTATTAGGCTAATGTATTAAGCTGGTAAACTCTTTAGCCAGCCTGTCCTGGTGACACATGAAGGAGATTTTATAGATAGGCTTTTCAAACCCAGCTCAGCCCTGGTCTGGCGTTTAACCGCGGCTTGCGGAATATAATGGCTGAACGCGATTCGCCCATGCCCGCAATAACTCTCCTTGACGGCAGAAGAAGTTCCAATAAACACGTCACTCAAACGCGGATGTAGTTCGGTAAAAATTAGTGGAACCGACGCCGTGAATAACCTGCAGTGCAGTTTCAATTGCTCTGCCATCAGCCAGGACCGAGGTGATTAATGCCAGGCCAGCCACGATATTTATACCGCTCGGATCGTGGTGCGCCATAAGCGAACGCGAAATTGGGCGCTCTGTCGGAACAGCGGGGATGGGAAGAGCCACGTAATGAGCCGGTTTTACAGGGAGAAACAAATGGGGCTGTAACACAACCCTGGGAACAAGGGAGTGCTTCCAGGAGGGGCGAGGGAGCAGGACAGCGGTGTGTGAGAGCAGCACTTTGGGGTTAAATTTATATAAACAGAGGTGTTGGGTGTTTTCTTGCCATGACATAGCCCACATTTGAATAAATGCTGTGAACAACATATCCCCAGACCTGACCAGCTTGGCAGAGCATTTTACTGAGTCAATTATTTTCGTTTATTTCTGCTAAAATAATCCCCCGTCAATTTTTTTTTTTATTATTATCCTTTCCCCATCCCTTCTATTTTATCCATAACGGGGTTCCCTCCTGTGAATCTGCCCCTGCAAGCAGCGCGTCCCTCCCCCACCTGCGGCCCCTTTCCACCGAGTGCTATTTTGTAAGATCTCTTGTCACCAGGACTCTGCGAAGACTTAGGCATGTAATGGGAAACATGTGTCTTTCCCTGGCGCTTGCAATCTTACCCCGAGGAGCTCCAGCGAGGGCTGAAATGGGAGTGCTCTCTGTGGAGTCAGGGAGCTGATGGGGGTGGGGGGGGGGGGGGNGGAGCCAGAGACGGCAACTTGGGTGTTTTTTGTTGTTTGCTCCCAGAAGTGTGGGATCTCACACAATAATGATAGTGGCAAACGGTGGTTTCTGCTGAGGAGGTGGGGGGAGTGTTGGGCAACAGCGCTTGTGACAAGCAGCCCAGACAAAAGGGAGCGAGGGAGACATAAATGGCTTTTTGGAAGATGGCAAAAGCAAAATGATGGGAAAACAGCCCCCAGATTGGAGCCTCAGCCCGCCACAGTTTTGCACATTTTCCTGAGCAAGAGAAACACGGAGGAAGAAGCCAAAGGAGATACAGAGAGGTTGGGAAATCATCAGGGTTGTAAAATTATTTTTTCGTGAATCATCACCATTAAAAAGAAAAGTGCTCATCATGATACTGCATGAATGGTATATGACATATATCATACACATAATATATGGGATAACTGGCCCCATTCCTCATTGTTATTCCTTCTGGGTGACTTAATCTGTACTCTTCTGGACAAAGTTGATCTTGCAGAGAAAGTGGTGCATGCACACGGATGTCAGGCTCAAAGTGGATGAGGTTTACTCCAGTGATTAAACCTACTCATCACCTCGGTCTCCTCCTTCTATTTTTCTGGGGTACCAGCCAGAAATACAGTCCAGAGCAATTAGGACCCAGACCCAATTGTCATATCTGAAATCTGAGTGTGACTTGGCCTCATCTGGGATCAAACACCGGAATAACAAAGCACGCAGGATCTGGCTGGTGTCTGACAGCCAGTGCTTCTGGGTTTCCAACAGCCAAATTCATTCTGAGGGAAAAAAAAGAATACAAAAAAAAAAAAAGAAGTCAGGCTAAGGCTGAGGCACGTTGTTGTTTCCTTACGAGTTCACTTGCAAAGGTCACCGCTCCTCTCCCCCTCCCCAGTCTCTCTCTCTCTCTCTGCAACTCTTTTGTTTGTGCAAGGCTTCAGGAATTAAAACCTCATTTCAAGGGTTATGAGTAGACCACAGCAGCGATACGTTGCCCTGATTATCAGCAGCAGGCGAGCTTTTCCCCTGCAGCCCTTTGGCTGTGGTGGTGTGCAAGTTCTCTGTGGCTTACACTGATTTTTCCTGCCTGTAAATTTTTCTTCAGAGTTAACAGGGACTCCACTGCACAGACTTATCGTGATAAATTACACGGGATTATATTGTTACAGGGAATTGCCATCACCTCAGCAGTAATAGAAAGGAAAGGTTAAAAAAAAAGATAAGTAGATAAAGAATAGCAAGATGGCTGGGAGTACAGTGAGAAGAGAAATGGCCCTGGTGGGGAAGCTGATAGATGTCTTCCTCAGGTGAAAAGATTCATTCATGGACAGAGCACTCTGGGAAATCTTTGGACAGAAGAGCCAAACTATAGGAAAGTCATTGTCTTTATGAAAAAAAGTGGAGATTTAAGGGTTCCTAGGGGCTTAAAGTTTTCTAGATCTGGAGTTCGTATTTTGGTGCAATGATGGGAACATCATTTTCAGAAGTGAAAAGCAATTTTCAGTGGCCTAACATCTGGGTAGATAGAGGGAGAAACCTTGGAAGATGCTGGATTTCCCAAAAGAAGCTGTTCCCTCCCTGGGGAAAGTCAGACTTCCTGCAGCAGGACCCCTGAAAACCGAGGGAGCCCCAAATCATTCCGTGCTCTTGCAATGGGCACATCATTGATTAAAGGCCTGGCAGAAATGTTATCTTCCCTGGCCTCTTGCATAAGACAGGCTAGATAATTAAATTGTATAATCTTTGCATCAAGCCTGTAATTCCCTGATTGCATTAGAGTGACTTTGAGAAAAAGCCCCAGCCTAACTGCCCCCAGAAGCATTTTGCCTCCCTGAGCAGTCTTTACATTAGAAGGGGTTTGACTTTAACATTTCCACCTCCCGTTTGTACTGATTTTATCTGGGTTGAGCTTCCAGCCCTGGCACCACTTCTGACGGCTCAGAGAAAGGCTGATTTGCCACCAGCAACCCTTTACCCTTCTGTGAGCACCATCCAGCTGCGATGGAGCCACCTCCTGCCCTCCTCGGGGCGCTCAGTGGGTCTGAGATGCTCACCCCAGCCAGGTTTTCAAACATCTTTTTCCAGGCATGTTTTCCTAAACCCTCAATACTTCAGTGATGTCCTCTCCAAAGTCCAGCCGAGCCAGGCACGTTCCCAGCAGTGCTCCACACAGGAGCAGCGACGCTCACCCGCTCATAACGCCAACCTCTGCCTCTCTTTTATTTCTCTATATCATTATGGTGATGTAATAAACATGCAGAGGAGCTCCAGGCACTGGCTGTGGCTCCTCTGCTGGAAATGCTGCGCCACGTTCTCCCAACTGGGTATTATCCTCTGATTATACACATGCCAGAGGAATGGCTCCCGATGTCCGTGCAGCTTCTGCACCGTGTCCCTGCCTCCCTGGCCTTCCCTTTGCGCTTCCCATCCCACATTCACACGCTCCCATTACACGCCAAGCCTATATTTTACTCCCTCTGTTCTTGCTGCAGCCCTTCTTGGTAAGGGAAGTCTTGATTATATGTTTGGCCAAGTGACTTAAATCATAGAAGAAAAAAGAAAAATGAACACGCAGGAGCGTTGCCTTGAGGTCAAAATCCATCAGGATTTAACCTCCATCCCAGGAAACTCCAACACCCCCCAACACAACACCCCCCCCCCCCNGCCAGCCCGGGGTGAACTGGGTGGAGAGCAAAATCCTACACATGGGCTGCAAACTTCAGGCACTGGGAAGATTCCTGCCTATTTCCAGCAGTGGGAAAATGTACGAGCGGGGAAGTCGTATTTACATAAGTCAAGGAAAACACTGTTTCCTTCTTCGGCAGGAAACAGAAGTTATTCTCGGAGCTTCGGCGAAAGAACGAGAAATTAAATAATGTGCTGGCAGCCTAAATTTGTTTTATTCCTGTGGTTTTACAATCTCTGAGTAAAAATAAACACATTTTCAATCTCAGGAGAATTATTAGGGTAATAATGGCAGGGGGGGGAGGTTATTTACAGGCTCTGATGGAATCGCTCAATGAATCATGCGAACTGTAACAACAGATCCAGGGCAAGAAAATTCACATTTATGCAACGGTCTGGTTTGATTCTACTGTTCTGGGTGCTCTGGTGCAGCCACACAAGATTGGGCAAACCTTTGGGTGCTCCCAGCAGGAGTTTTGCCTGGGAGAAGGGCAATGATCAATATTACAGCACCCAATTTCTGTCATTTGGGAGTTTTAATGGATTTTAATGGTGCTGTCCCTCCTTAAGCCTGGGATGGACCCCTGTTGGTGGGTACCACAGCAAAGTTCATGGGTGGGGGCTCCCATCCCAGGCCTAACATGTTGCTAATTTACATTGCCTTGTGATATCCATAAGATTAAATGCAAATGAGGAATTTGAATCCTCATACCTTGTGCGCTTAACATCTCAGATATTTAAAAATAACCCAGTTTGGCATTGTTTTTCCTCAGGACAAGAGGTTAATAGTCCACATGGTCCTTCACCTTCTCTTCTGCCTGGAACAGTTGTGTTTGCCCAGGATATGACAAGGATACCCCTATGGGCAGCACCTTCCCATCTCCTCCAATTTGTGGTTTTCCTGTGAAATTCTGTGGTATTCAAAAAGGCGCTTCTTTTTGGGTTGAATTTCTGCCTACCACTGTGCATTTTCTACGTGCCCAAACCACTCATTGTAAATGAACGGAAGAGTAAGGTGTTTATCAGACATATATATATATATATATATATACAATATGTATAATATAAAATATATTAAGGCCTATCACAGGCTTAAAGAGGAACAGCACCGTTAATACCTGTATTTATATAAAAACAACATGTATAGATTTATTTACACTGCATGGTTTAGGCATTTAGACATAAATGTATCTATCACAGGCATCACATAATCTGTCTACAGACAGCAAGAGCTGCAGGTACAGGGGCAACCCAGAGCAATTACAAGAAATAGCTACAAGAGGCAGTCACAAGGGAAACTACAGGAGGTAAGCACAAGGGTAAGTGCCAGAAGAAGGTTCAAGGCTCTCGGCCCTGGCAGCGTGAAGGGCAGAGGAAGAGGAGCCTGGGTTCGGATGCCAGGGTGGGAATGATGCAGTCACGTCGAGCCCTGCAGCTCTTTGTGAAGCTCTCACCTTTCTCTGGAATCCCGGGGAGACAAAAGCAGATAGCAGCCAAGTGAGAAAATCTTCAATCGCTCACCCCTTTCAAGCCCGGAGGAACAGCTCGCCCTGCACAAAGCGATTCCTAAGCTTAGGCTGCTGTTCAAAGGGCAGGGGTTAAACTCGGATGCAAGCCTGTAATTTCTGTAAACAAGGCTCATGTTTCCCTTCTGGCAACACATGTATGGAAACCCATGTACGCATGAAGCCCAACACATGCACCAGAGGACCACTGAAGCCTCGTTATCTTTGCTTTTGTTCTACTTTCCCGGTGCTTTTCTAAACCCCTCACCGACACTGCTTTGGGATCGACTCCCTTTTCCAGGACAAGCTTTTCACAGGGCTGAAGGGCTCTTTGTTCTCCTCGGCTGCCTCTCGGCGCTGTTTGTTGTGCCGTCCCTGGGGTGTGCTTTGCTCTTCCAGAGGGCCCGGAGTGGAGAGGAAGAGGCAGAGGATGTGAACTCCCATGCTGGAACACAAAGAGAGAGAAAGGAGGACCTGTTTATCCTTCTGCTAAATGCTCCCTTTAGCAGACGGCGAGATTTCCTCGTGTTCAAGAGTAAAACACTAAAAAAAGGGGCGAGGAAGAGGGGGATGTGAGCTGTTGGGGTTCTGTGGTGCTGGATTCCTCCCCACGGGTAAGTTTGCAGCCCTTGCTGGCACTGCCATCATCTCAGAGCTTGGGTGAACTCTTCAGACTTGGGTGGGAGTCACGTGTGGGACTCCCAGGTACGAAACCTGCTGGCTGCAGCGGGGCTGCTCCACGTACCGTGGCGGGGAACGCAAATACATCCGTGCCGATGGCTTGGGAGGGAGCCACGGCCATTCCCAGGCACGCAGGGCTGGAAGGGACCACCTACGTCACGGGGCTCAGTCACCAGCTCCTCACAAACACCTTCCTCAAGCTGGTCAAGCCCCAACTGCTCGGTGATTTCCTGGTTAGTCCTGCAGCTGCTACCCCTTGCTTATTAAAAGCTTGGCATAAATATTGGAGCCCTTCGGTTTGCCTCAACATTTTTTTTTTTAGATTAAAATTCACAGAGCCTTTTTTTGAGGAGCATCCTGAGTCCACCATCCACGTGCCATCACCTTTTTTTTTCTTTTTTTTTTTTTTTAGAAAACTAGCAGAAAATACAGCTAGGATGCATGCTCACTTGTTGCACTGTTTTGCTGGGTGGTTGGTTTTTCTCCCCTGCACTCTTGAGGACAAATACCTGGCCAGGATTTCACGTTTGGTTGTCCACCATAGGGAGGAAAGTCGTCAATCATTTCACAGCCCTCCTTTCCACAGCTTACGGCCCTGGTGGTCCACAGCTGAAGCCTGAGGACTGTGGGGTTGGTGGTTAGACCAGCCAAGTGCTCTTGTGCTCCTCCCAGCAGGTTGTCGTGACTGATTGAATCATTAAAGTGAGTAATTTGTTGTAACACAAGAACAGCTGAAACACCTTCTGCATCTTCACAATGGTGCTGCTCCACCATCCCCCTTGCCCAAACTGCACAGCCAAGGTGTGAGTCAGATCCTGGAGGTGATCTGAGCTATAAACAATATTTTGGAGGGAGAAAGAATTAATTTCAGTGGGGGCAATTTCTGCACAGCCCAACATGCAGCTGGGAAGAACTGGCAAGCCCTAGGCCCCAGGAAAGGGCAGGAAGGAGTTTCTTACTTTGTTTCTGTTTGCAGGCGGGTCCACCACGAAGCCATACTCAAAGTTAGATATTTCAGGGGAAATACATCTATGTATTTGCAGGACTGAGCTCAAGGTGCTGTCCAGTGTGGCAGCCCTGCACAAACGTGGTGCCGGGGTAACAGTGATGGGACTTGGGGGTTCTCATGACCCTGTGAAACTGGAGTTGCCTTGCATTTATTGTGGATTGAGGTGAGGACATGGACAATTAGTCCATTACAAACTGGTGCTGCCCCTGCCTGGTGGGAACCTGCTGGAGAGGCCGTACCCGTGGAAGGAGTGGACGGTGGTTATCTCAAGGTCAGGCGTGCAGGAAACAACCAGGACGACGTGAACATTGTGTGAGTGGGAGCTGCTGGTGGGGCTATCAGAGCTTCCCAGGTCAGGCAGGACACACAGGGAGTCACCCCGTCCCAGAACAAAGCAGGAAGGAGTGAAGATGGCGCCAAAAATCCTGGAGAGAAGGTTCAAAGTCTGGTCAGAGCAACCAGCTCTTGTCAACAGAGAGAGACACAAGCTGAGCAATACCCATCTGGAGCTCACCCTTGCAGGGTGTCCCTGCCTTGTAGAACCTGCCCTGCTGAGGCTGGAGTTACAGAATCATTTGCTGTCTCCTTGCTTGATATTTATTTATTCCTTCATCTGAGAGCGTCGTGGTCCATGGAGGAGCTCACAAGCAAACGACAACAGGAACAGTAATAAATCCACCAGCAGCATCTGGAGCTCCTCGAGGGTGGAAACAAACCATGATGTGGCTGCACAGCCACGAAATCAGCAGCAGCTCCCAAAAAAAGGCCAGAGGACAATGACTTTGCTGGAGCACCAGACATCAGGAATGTCTTTAAGGGTTAAGGTAGAAAGCTGACAAAACCCTTAATGTTTTTACAGCACACAGACTTGTAACATACAATACAGGACAATTCGTCCTATTGATGTCTAAAAATTCTTAATGGAGAAACAGGCTGTTAAAATACAGGATACTTTATAGGTTAGCTCTTCTCCATACTTCATCCTCAGGTATTTGCCAAGTTAGCAGAGGATCAGACTTCAAGTCACATTTAGGCTTCTTTAGAGGAGTTTTTTCCACTAAAAGCTTAGCTCAAAGACATACATATTAATGAAAAAAAGAGCCATTCATTCTTGTCACACATTTTGTCCTCAGAACAGTTGCAAATCTTGCATATCATTTTTTTTCTAATCAAAGGGAAATAAAACATCTTTTATGTAGTTAGACAATTGTCCACAGTCTTTCCCAAGAATGGAAAAATGCCCTAAAAATGGAAAGCAGGTGGGGTTTCTCAACAGCAAGTTTCTTCTTCTGCACCAGAACAAGAAGGCTGCATCCCTGTTTTCTATTTAAAATATTCCATAATCAGTGTGGCTACTAAAAGAGTCCTGTGAGCTGGAGATCTTTTGGAAATGCTTTTTGGTGCCTGTATTAGCTGTGTTTGTCTACGGTTCCTTTAACCAGATGGAGGAAGCTTTCCTGCTTTCCTACTGTACCACAGCAACCTTGGCATCCCACCTTTCCTTTCCATCATTACTGACTCAGGAAGCTCAGCAGATTTCTTTGATGTTGCTGCTGGCTTGGGAGTTTCACAGCTGGAGAAAAAACAGGGGACATCTTCAGAGATGCTGGTGGGGTTGGGGGAGAAGAAGTAGTTTGGTTTTTGCTTTAAAGACACCTGAGAAATGCAGAATATAAGAGGAAGGGGAAAAATGCTCGATTAAACAATCCCCCACTGCAGGACTCGGGGTCTGAAGCTCTCTGGTATTTCACTGAGGATTTGCTTCATTACATGTAAAGATCTTCATGAACTCAGAAGCCTCCTCGGTAGGAGTAGAGATGGCAAAACTGGACCCCTCTGGCAAATCCTTTTTTCCACACCCGGGTGGATCCCAACGAGGCACAGAGTCACACCATTATTTCAGACATGGGTTATCAGCAACACACACAAAAATGCAGGGTTAGAGGAGCAACTTCCAGAATAAAAGCTGCTGATAAACCTGGAAATACTCTCAGACCTCCCGTAGCACAGGAACAGCCAGGAATAGTTAAGTGAGTGCCAAAGCAAAACCCTTGACCTGAACAACTGCACATTTCAGAGACATTTAAAACAAAATCTCGGGCTGAACTCAGAGGCATGAGAACAGGATAGAAAATTGAGATGATATTAATGAGGCACAAAACGGGTCAGAGTTTAGTTTGGGGTCAAATTTTGGGACCTTCCTGACTTTTCTGGATTTTTTCTTTTTTTTGTTTAAGTGCTCTAACTCGGTGGGAAGTACTCGGTGAACACCTCCAGCTTGTTTTCCACTCAGCGGCACAGCATCCCTCCCAGATGAACCAGTTTGAACCACCCCTGCTTACTGTGTCAGCTAATTGAGGGACAGAGGCAGATGAGATGGTTCCATTTTGTTGTTTTTCCTCCCACCTTTCTTCTTCACCGCCTGTCACCGATTCCCCTTCCTCCCCCTCTCCTCCCCCCCCTCCATTAAAACAAAACATCTGCCACGGTTTTAAGACACTTTGGGCCTTTCCAGGCTGCTACCAGCAAGGACAGGACTTGGCAGGGAGGGAAGCTGAGCGAGAGCCACAGCAGGTGAAGGGTTTTCATTCCCCCGTTACTTCAATCAGCTGCCACGACCACGGAGCGTCCGCGGGAGGCAACAGTAATGATTTCCAAACCCAAAGGAGAGCCCTGGCAGGCTGGACTGGGGCTTGGCCCCATCCCTCAGAGCTCTGCAGAGCTCAGCTGGTGACTAGTCGCTGCGTCACTCCTTTCTGATTAAATTCCCGTTAAGTTTAAAATAATAACACGTCCTTAGTGGGATAAGAAACTCTGCGAGAAGAAAGAAACAAGCCTTTGTGGGGTTTTTTTGGCCTGTGGTGAACTAAGGGCCAGCCCTGAAGAATCATACAGGAAAAATGGCTCTAGGACCATGATTTTCTTCTGTTAAGGCACAGGGCTTATCCTTGCATTTTCTATGACCACAGAATCCAGATCCACTGGTGAACTAAGACCCTTTATACGATCACGACAAGGAAAAATGCTGGACAAGGCACATAAAT
Organism: Gymnorhina tibicen; assembly: GCA_013399875.1. Lineage (NCBI taxonomy): Eukaryota > Metazoa > Chordata > Aves > Passeriformes > Artamidae > Gymnorhina > Gymnorhina tibicen. The sequence continues at coordinate 2,977,107 of VXAZ01000560.1, forward strand.
TATGATGTGTGAACTATAAGGTACAGAAGCGCCCAAGTCTTTCAGCAGACAGTTTCTCAGAGGGGTTTGATCAGAACAACCTGCGCATTTCTGTCCAAGATATTTGGTCTGACACTCTGTTCTCCCAGCTCCCTGACCCTTTTTTTCATTATCTGTCTGCTCGCCGTCCTGTGCAGGAGCCAAGCAGATGGAGTAGAGGGGCCACCAGGTATTTTGGCATCCCCAGTTACATTCCCTGAAGGAAATTAGGTCCATGCCAGTGGATCCCAGGCCAGGGAGGTCCTACCACCTTTACCACCAAGACCCGTCCATGCAAAAAGTTATTACAGCAGCAATATTGGTAATTACACTAATAATTAATCACCTTGGCTATGTTTCTTCTCCTGTAGCTCTTACAGTCCTGCTGGGGAGGGAATATTAGTTTGTGTCTAGCCCAGTGATAATAACTTACTTGTTTTAGCACTGAAATGGAAGAAACAATCCTAGAAACTTTTATTAGTGGTTCAAAATGAAACTTTTGGCTAGACGTGAGATAAAACTTCTACCTTCATTTGGGGGCCGTATAATCTTTTTGGATAACCTTCTCCTTTGGGTCAAGTTAATTTTTGAAACTGCAGCATGATGAAAAGCAGATCTGAAACAGGTGAACACTCAGAAAAAAACAACAAAATGAAACATTGCAGCATTTCCACGGCCAACCTTTGCATTCAAGAAACATTGACAGAAAAGTAGAGATGAGATAGAAAAAGAGTAGAGGGCTCTGTCTTTTCACAGGAACTACCCACCAGATTTGAATCCATTCACTGTCTTTCTCTTCCCAAGGCCTCATTTGGAGGGATGATCTTGCAGTAGAGCTTCCCCAGGAGCAGATGTGGCTGAGGCACTTTGGGTCAGCTCTGCTTCCCCTCCATGGACCAACACCTCACACAGAGCCTCCCGAATTTTGCACGGTGAGCAGCCACGTGCATCATGTTCCTAGTGGAAAGTGGAGGAGCTGCTGAAATTAAGGAGGTCATGTGAATAGTCACACCATGCTCAGCTAATTACACCAGGCTACCCAATGCTTGGGTCCAAGGTGTGTAAAATAGGAAGAGGAAGTGTAAGACACTGGCAAATACCCATTTTTAATTGTGGTTGCTCATATGACTTCCCTACTCAGAGCTAATTCAGGTTCAAAGTCGGGTTACCTGGGAAAATATTTTGAAAAAAGCAGAAGCTGCAAGTCATCTGGGGATCAGTTTGGATCCCTCAGGGCCACGAGGCTGGGGCCAAAGGCAGGAGAGCAGAATTTAATGGCCTTCCTTATCCCCTCAGTGCTGTACCCCTGAGTTCCTCATGGTGTGCAGTGACAGTAACACCAGCTTGAGGGGCAGCACAATAAAAGAGGGCCCCTGCTCCAGGCAGCACAGCCAGGTCACGCCAAGGCATCACAGCCTCCTCCCTGCTGCCCAAAGACACGTCCCTGGCCACCTGCTGTTCCCACCATGTGTCTCCTCCATCCACATGCTCTAGCACGCTGATGGCTCCCGGGATGATTTGGCTCAGATTATTAAGGAATTAGAGAGTAAAAGAGAGCTCCTCAAAGCCCTAGGGAACTCTACCTGGCACGCAGGGAGGGGCTGGTAACACCACCCTCTGCACATGCAGGCAGCGGGGAGAAGGAGCAGAGCTATTAATCTCCTGTAATCTAGCTGGAGTTAGGTGACAGTGATGGAGTGCTTTGTAATGGACTTCCTGAATCCTCATACAAACGGAGGAAGTGACCACCCTTGACCAGGTTTCTGCTCATGTTGCCTGTTTCCCTGCCTGCGTTACACGTTTTCCCTTCTGCAATCAGCTGTGACCCCGCTTGAGCAAGGCCAGTGAGTTAATGCTCAGCCAGCCTGTGGGAATGGCTTCTGGAGGGGCCCTGGGGAGTGGGTTGCAGGGTGCCATCAAGCTGAAAGCCTCAGAAGGGTCTGCTGTGTACCAGGAAGGCAGCTCTGGGATGACCAGCCTCGAGTCCCCATTGCCTGAGGAAATCCAGTCCCAAAACACTGGGCTCTCCTAGGCACACCAAGAAATGCTGTCCTTGGGCTGTCCCTGTGACATGGAGAGTGTCTGGCACTCCTGGTGCCTCTGGTCCCTCCTCAGAGCAGAGACATGTTGTCCAACAGAGCCAGCAGCACAGGAGCTGCTGGAGCCTTTCGAGCCTTGCTGGGGGAGAGGACGGCTTTATTTTTGGAAAGCATCCTTTGGGCTCTATTGTCCCAGCATATCCATGTCACAAATCCATGCTGGGGACACCTCCCTGCCTCATGCCGGGCTTGCACAACCCTCCAGCAGCACTGCTGTTGACGAGGGACCATGACCTTCCCTTTGAGGAGCAGTGCCGCCCTGCCAGCTGGGAGCTCTGGCAGACAGGCCCTGGCAGGATTGTGAATTCCCTGCCTCCCACCCAACGAGCCGGCCATGAACAGACCCCAAAGGCTCCTGCAGAGGAGTCAGAGTGAAACAAAAAAGAGACCACAGCTCACAGCCCGTGGGAACTCCCAGCCACGCCAAAGGGAAGAGCCAGTGGGCGCTGCAGACACAGAAGGGAGCATTTGGAGTCTGTTCCCAGCATCCCGACCTTGGGCTCAGCACAGTCAGTCTGGCAGCCTGTGTGGGCTCTGCCTCTGGCACCAGGGCTGGCAGGAGGGAGCTGTGGGAGAAACGGAGCTCAGAGAAATAAATCCCTGTCCCAATCTGGCCCTGGGAGCCTCGCAAGCACGGGCAAAAAGAGAGGGCTGCAGAGGTGACCTCATGAGGACACAAAGTACGCGGTGAGATGTCTCACCAGCCAGCCCAGCCCTCATTAATATCACCTCCTAGAACAACAGCTGGCCCATCACACCTCAGCTCAGGTGTGGGCTTTGATTTTTACATCTTTTCCCACATCAAACTCCCAGGCACGGTGAGCAGGAGGGAGTTCAAGAGAGGGACACCCCTTGACACCAGCTCTGGATTTGGCCACTTGGCCCTGACATGTTCCAAACCAAAAATTATCAGTGGTCTTTTGTCCCCCTCCTGCACTCTGGAGCCCATCACTCAGCAAAGAGCCACCTCTGATCTCCACAAATGTGGATTCACTCCTGCTGCAGGGGAGGTTCAGAACCAGGCACTCAGTTTGTGCTACCCTGTAGTCCTTTGATCTCTTTCTTCCTTTTCCATCTTCTTTTGGTCTTCCCTCAGCTGCTTAAACCCCCACTTACTTGCTGCCTGAATCAGGAAGCTCTAAAGATTTAGTAAAGAGTTCAGGCTATGGTCCAGTGTTTTTTGTCACTTACTTGTCTAAACAACGCAGGAAAAGCTCCTGCTTTGCAAGCCAGGCGCTCTATGAAAGGTGCAGAACAGCAGAGGTGCAAATGGAAACCTTGGTGGCATTAGGTGTTGTTTTTCTAAACATTCCCCATCAGTAAGCACACAGTCTCTCAGCGCTGCACGGTCCCACCGAGGTCTTTAAATTGTATTTCTAGGATTTCTCTGAAACAGGGGCCTCAAGCTTTTAAATACAAAGGGAGCTGGGGAATGGTTTCCTTAGCAAGAGATTTGAGCAACTCAGTGCTTTTTGTCTCTCTCTTTCTC
>VXAZ01000560.1:2980758-3016674 GCA_013399875.1 Gymnorhina tibicen
TTTTTTTTTTTTTTTTTTTATGGACATCTGCTGGGGTTTGTATTTTTTGAGTCATGGGGGTGAAGGAGGTTGAGGGCGAAGGAGAGGTTTGCAGACAGGGTGAGCACAACATACACTGGAAAAAATCCCGGATGCTATAAATGGGAGCCCCCTAACAGTGCAGCTCATCTGGAGCAAAATGAAAATATCAGGCATCCAAGAAACATATGTGCAGATGGCTTGGAGCCCAGCCTCCTTACCAGGGCTCTGCATTAAATAAAATGCACCGGGTCATGTTGCTATAGATATAAGAGATTACTGGGTGCAATGTGCACTTCGCTGTGAAGCTGCAGGTTTTTAAACAATTGCAAATACAGACCTTGTTTATGGATCGAGCAAATGGCTTCAGTCAAGCAGAGCAGCACTTTTTGGGGGTTTTTGGTGGGGTTCTTTTTTTTTCCGCCAGGGTTGGGGTCAGGAGGCTCCTTCTCTGTGAGACCGTGCCGCGGTCTCTGCTCAGGAGGAGCAGCCTCACCACTCACGTGAGTAAGCGGCGTCCAAGAGGGCTCTTGACTATGACCTGTATTTTTGAAGGATGATATGAATCAACCCAGAGCCTTGGCAAGACCTCGCTGCTGGGGCTTTTGCTTTCAGCCAATGTCAATTATGTCATTACTGAGCCTGCAGAAGCTATTACTAATGTTACTTTTACAGTTCACTGCCGACCAGAGAAAAGAGTTTTTCACACTGTTGTCGTTTTGTTGGAGCAAGACTATACGAATCACAGATGGCTTCCCTGCCAGATGTAGCCTCGCAGGACGGCAGTTTGGGGTTTACAAGAGGTTTAATGAAAACTTGGCACTTTACCAACTTTTGGCAAATACTCTTGGGCTGTCAACTCACACACAAGCAAATCAAGATCCTAAAAAAGTGTCTAATGACTTGTTCTCTCGCCGAACGAGGAGGTGAAAAGTTTTACCTGAGAAACAAAACCCAAATGAGCAAACCAATAGTCCATCACACTGGGCCTGAGATCATGATTGCTGAGGTTAGTGAAAGCTCTCACTGCACTCTGGATCTGTTCCCAAGTCCTTGCTGTTGCACTTGAGGGCTCCAACATATTTCTGCTGACACGGAACACGGACGGTAAGCTGGGGGGGGGAAGTGACATCCAGGTGTGTCGAAAATCACATCATCCTTACTTTGATGTCTGCTGCTCTTTTTTCCTCAGAGTTACGGCTTTGCTGCTTTGCCCTGGCTGAGAGTTCCTTTGCTAGCCTTTCCGCTTGGTTGCTTTCCTCCCTGATGACACCAGCAGTTCATTAAAATCGTGCTAAAAGAAGTTCTCAGGTGTGTGCCTTCAGATGTAGGACTCGTCCCCTGCTACAGGTGCTGAAATTGTGCAGAAATGACCAACATCTCCGGATGCAAGCTGGAAACTCTGCATTATTTGAGTTTTCAGGCATATTGCTTCCTTTTCTCCATTAATGAAAGTGTGTGCTAAGTGAGACTTGCCACAGCACAGTGTCACTTCAAGCACAGCTTTTCTTAGTTTATGAGTCTCCCCATTCATCCATTCCCACCATCCTGGACCAAAATTCATCCTGGTCCCGACGGCCAAGTGGAGCCAGCTGCAGTGATTTGGCTGTGAAGTTCCTTCAGTTATGGTTTGGATAAGAAATTAGTTCTTAAATCCCAGTAGCCCCAAAGTGCTGCCTCGTGGGTGCAGCTTGTGCACCAGCGGGATGGAGCGTAGAGGTGCCTGAACACATAAAAAATGCATTTGAGCCATTCAGAAAATCATCTCCAGCAACCAAACCCTGAAGCATTATTCACACCACAGCTCGAGGCAGCCAGCCTGTCTCATCTGTGGGCCTTTAGCAGTCTCCCAGAACCAACTGCCTTTGCCTCAGCCTGTCTGCCTGTCTTTAAATATCTTCATCCTGAGCCTGACTCGAATGGTGGATTTTTTATCACCACTGGTGCACAAACCAGATGACTGAATTCCCCAGAGGGAGGAGGAAGTAGCGCTTTATGTCCAGGTGGCAAAGGAATCAATAAAATGGCTGGAGAAACATAATCACAGAGATGTCATCCTTTTTCCACTGGCTGAGGTTTGGATGCAAACCTGATACCCAACCCCGCTGAGAGTTCCTGTGGATTCATCTCCTTCAGAATCTCTCTTAAACAGAGTTATTCTGACTTCTTCTGTTCCAGGTGCTCTGAAAGGTTACAGAAATGAAGTTAATTTATAAGATGCAGATTGAATCAGCATCCCTGAGACAAAGGTCACCAAGCACCACTGGTCTCCCCCTTCCTACTTTGGTGTTGCAGATCACAGAATCCTAGAATGGTTTGGGTTGGAAGGGACCTTAAAGACCATACAGTTCCAATCCCATCCAACCTGGCCTTGAACGTTTCCAGTGATGGGATGTTAGGGAAGCTATAATGGAATGTAAATCCCCCTCCTTCTCTCCCCCAAAAAGAAAAACTCTAAGTGTCAGGCTTCATTAAATGAGACTTTTAATAATCTTCAGATTTATAGAAGGACTTTGGACAGGATCAGAAGAAATCTAGTGGTTTGTGATAACTAGCCTTTAAAAAGTGCCATGTGTCTTTTCATAAAACATTGGCTTGTTGGCCTGGGAGGGATGTTGCTAATGAAAGGCTGCAAATCTGGGTAATATTCCCGACTTTATGCAGCAGAAGAGACTCAGTACAGCAGTAGCCACAATAATAATCAACCCTGAAATATGTCCTGCTTGAAGTTATCTTTTCTTGGATAGCCCTTTATCTCCCCAGTGAAATGCTGAGTACCACTGTTCCCATAACACCCCAGACTCTGCTCTGCAAGTGCTTCTCTGCAGGTGGCCCAGGGAACTGCTCCGTGCTGAGTCCTGGGTAGGGCTGAAGGTTGGAACTCTGAGGCGGTGGCCATGAAGCTCAGAGGTGTGGGAAAGGATGGTTTAATTCCTTTTTATCCCATAAACTGCTAATGTGGGCCCTCAGCTAAGGCAGCTGGGGCAGGTTTCATCTCAACAACATCTGTACTTAGTGCAGAGAGGAAGAGGGACTCATTACATGAGCTCGTAGTGATAAGACATGGGGGAATGGCTTCAAACCGGAAGAGTTAGATTAGATATTAGGAAAATTTCTTCATTTTAAGGGCGGTGAGGCCCTGGCACAGGTTGCCCAGAGAAGCTGTGGATGCCCCACCTCTGGAGGTGTTAAAGGTCAGGTTGGATGGAGCTCTGAGAAATTCGGTCTGGTGAAAGATGTCCCTGTTGGAATGAGATGATCTTTAATGTCCCTTCCAATCCAGTCCATCCTACGAGTCTGTGATGATTCTAAATCTCCAGAGAAGTTGTGAAAATCTACGATCTGCACCATGGAGGTGCCAGTGTCTCTCCACTGACTAAAATGGCAGCTAGCTAATGCAGGAGCTATGGGTAGGTAAGCTCACTCATACCCCTATCAAAAAATCTTCCTTCCTTCCTTCCTTCCTTCCTTCTTTCCTTCCTTCCTTCCTTCCTTCCTTCCTGTAGGACTCAAACCTCACAGAGAGGGACAGAGGGAAGTGCTTCAATGAGCCAGCAAGGTGGCCGTGGTAAATACCAACATCCAAGAGTGCGTGATTGCTAATGTTCAACATTCCCCAGTAAAATCACAGCATTATTAATTTTCCTGCCTTATATACCTCTGGAATGGCAAAAGCAAGAGGAGAAACCTGGCCCAGTGATCCATCATCCGAGGCTTTGAAATAGAGCCAGCTTTGGTGAAATTTGAGCGAGCCCTCAGAAACGCAAGGAGGGCTGGAGCAACAAGTGCATTTCAGTGAGCTATGATATCACCCTCTGCTCCTTTCTGGAGGGGAAGCTGTTTATCGGATGTGTAGGAGAGAAGAAAGAAGCAGAAAAGCACACACATACATTTAAATATTAAAAGCTGCCCCAGGAAAGAACTTAAAATATGAGGTCATTTCCTCGATGAGCTTAAAACATTATTTGTCATCCACGCTGAAACAGGAGAGAAAGGGAAATAAAAGAAGGACAGGAAAAGCACCCTGGGCATCTGTGGTTTGAAGGGAAGGTGCTGGGTTACACCGAGAGCCGAGACGGCCTTGAGGGTGCCCCTTGGATCTGCTCCTGGCTGGCTCTGAGCACCACGGTGGCAGAATTCCTGGAGGGGAACAGATGAGCCTTGGCAAAGCCCTGGTAGCACCTGGGACTGGTTTACATTTCCTTACCATCCAGGCACTTGTCAGAGCCTCCAGCCAAACGGCCTCAAAGGAATGAACTTCCCTGAGGCCAGTCTGGGCTGTGGATAGCAAATCCCACCAACCCCCTGGAGACTACCCAGGCAGCTTTAGTCATGTATTAAGGGGAATCTTATTGGGTTCTGGGCTGGATTTAATAGACTCCCCTGCATATCAGAGCTAATTAGCTGTGATAATAGCTGTTACGTAAGTGGGAAGTTAAGAAGTGCCATGCAAGGGGTTGTTGTGACCCAAGTGCAAGATCCAGCTCTTGGCCTTGCTGAACCTGGCCTCAGCCCATCAATCCAGCCTGCCCAGATCCCTCTGCAGAGCCTTTCTGCCTTCCAGCAGATCAGCTTGGTGCTATCTGCACATGTACTGAGGGTGCTCTCGATCCCCTCGTCCACATCGTTGATGAAGGCTCTAAAGAGGACTGACCCCAAATGTGAGCCCCTGGGGGGACACCACTGGTGACCAGCTGCCAGCTGGATGTAGCTCCATTCACCATCCCTCTCTGGGGTCAGTTTCTTACTGAGAAAAGAGAACACCCACCCAAACCATGAGCTGCCAGCTTCTCCAGGGGAACTCTCAAAGGCATTACTGAAGTTTAGGCGGACAACAGCCACAGTCTCCACGATTTGTGTTTTCTTCTGCTTGTGCTGAACTCCCTGCAGAAGCTCTGGGCAGCCCCTGTGGTGGCAGAACAGCAGGACTGTAAAAGTACAGACTGGCACTGGCATCTGTGGGATGCTTGGTTATGGTCATGTTTCATTTATTAGCATGGATGCAGCTGAGATGTCCTGGAGAGGATAATAAAATCCTGGAATCGCTGAATGGGTTGGACTGGAAGGGAATTTAAGGTTTATCTCATTCCACCCCCTGCCATGGGCAGGGACACCTTCCACTGTCCCAGGCTGCTCCAAGCCCTGTCCAGCCTGGCCTTGGACACTTCCAGGGATGGGGCAGCCACAGCTTCTCTGGGCACCCTGTGCCAGGGCCTCCCCACCCTCACAGGGAAGATGAGGCCATGGAGATGGCATCTGGAAGGGGCCCTGGAAACTTTCTGCTTCCATTTGATCTGCCCCTGAACAACACAACAAGGAGCCTGTGGTGCGCCCAGCAGCACTGAGCTGCCCTTTGGAACCAGTGGTTTCTCTGGAGCTGAGCAATCCAGCTGCTGTTTGGCCTCTCCAAACGTATCATTGGTTCCCTGTTATCAAGGGCTCTGACTCAGAGCTCAGGGAAACATTGCCATTCCAGCCTCTGGGAGCTGGACATTTCTTCCCCCGGCAAATTTGGCTTGAGCCACATCAGTCCTGGGAAAAATTAGAATGTCTAAGAAAAGAGAAGACTGTTAACTTTTGCATATTTGCCTATTATAAAAGCTGCACTTCCAGCATCTTGTGACTCAGCTGAGGGAAGCCTCATTGTTTCTTTTTCCTCCATAAAAGAAAATAAAGATGGTGATAATAACTGGTATGCGAGGTATTTCTCTCTGCTGAAGCTCGGATCAAGATCCAAAAGATGCTGACACAAATGGATGAAACAGGCTTGGAACAGCAGCAAGTGCCATCCTTCCCCTTCTTGTGCTGCTGGACATCCCAACACACGCTTGCCAGCACAGCTGAGGGAATCTGCTGGCAGTGCACTTCCCTGGAAGCTGGAGCAGTGTCTTGCCAGCCCTGCCCTGAACGAGTGCCTCACAGCCCCGTGTTAGGTGACACTGCATTTTAGTGGGGTTTTTTGACAGCCTGGCCATACCCTAAGCAACAGCTGCCCTGCCAGGGAAGCACCCAGGCCCTCTGAGCGCACCCTTTGTGCGGCTGCTGCACAAATCACAGAATTAAACGGAGGGTGCCCATGCTCAAATACAGCAGAGGGGGGGTTCCAGTGGCTCTGCAGCCCCTCGGCACCAGGGGGACGTCACACAGCCAGCAGCCCTTGCTGGCAGTAAGGCAGTGAGCAATCCCTGTTTGTCTGTGTGCAGCAGATGGGAAAACAGCAGGGGAGCAGTGGCCAGCACGGCAGCAAGGGGTCCGCAGCAAGTCAGCACCTGGAGCTCCACGGACACTGCTCTGAAGCAATAAATGCTGCCAGTTTCATACCAGCAGTGAGAAGAGCCGGCTGCACAACCCCATAGGGATGTGAAAGCTCCCTGGGCACTCCCCGAGTTCATTTCAGCTCATTTCAGCTCCGTCTGATGCACATTTTCCAAAAAAATAGTATTTTTAAAGAGTTATTAATCCATTTTGGGGGCAGAAGGACCCTCCAGTGCAAGCACCTGCTTTACACAGATCATCCAGCTCCAGTCAGCAGCATCAGCATCACACCTGGTAGAGTGAGGATCTCATTTTCATCAAATGTGGAAAGGATTGGCTTCTTCCCTGCTCTACATAATCATCCCTATTAATTTTAGGGTTTGTTTGGTTTTTTTTTTAGTATTTGAATTTAAAAACAACAAAGTGGAATTGCTCAGCAGGATGAACTTCAGCACTAACCAGAAACACAGACCTGGCTGCAGGAAGCAGTGAGCTCCCAGGTTTTTAGTGTTAAAAGCAAGAAATGGTGAGGAAAATCTGTTCCCTGCTCCTTCCAGGTGTGCTGATCTCTGGTCAGCCTTCCCAGCCTGGCAGTGTGAACATCAGCAATGCCCAGGCAGCCATTTAAGCATAAAGAGAGAAGGGCGAAGGGGGGATTTTCAACAGCACATCACTAAGAATGATGGCATTGACACAGTGAAAACCTGCTGAGCCATGTCTCCATGCTCAGAAGCAAATGAAGACTGGGTGAAGCAGCTTTGGTGGGGTTGAGAAGCAGAATTTTCATGACTTGTGACAACAGACAAGTGTATGTTTGCTCACCGGAACACTGGGCTTTCCTTGCACACCTCCCTGCTGTCTCCTCAGTATCCCCAGGACGGTGTCAGGGTCACTCAGGGTTCAAGGAGTCCTGCATTACATCCCGTGCCACTTCTAAAGGACACAAGGGCTCGGCTCACCTGGCACTGGGCAAGATGCTTTGCTGCAGGAGCACCCATGGGGAAGCAATTCTCCAAAGGAAACTCACTCACTTCCTTCCAGATTTCCGTTTGCCTCCCTTTGCCTCCTTTTATTGCAGACACCACGTTGCTATTGATATTTTTCCTTTCTTGGCTTCTGCAGAAGGTGGCCAGGCTAAATCAGCCGTCTCTCACTCCAACAGCCTCTCACTCACAGTAAGTGACAACTCCCTGCAAAACGCCTCAGCCTCCAGCCCTGGAGCTCAGTGGGTTTGTCAGTCCAGAGGAATTGCAGCTGCCACCTTGCATTAAGACTTGCAGGCGTGGAAGGTGAGAGCTGTGTGACTTCCTCATCACCCAGAGCACAGAGGCTGGGGGAGCAAACAGGACCTCTGGGAGTCCCAGATTTCCCCTGCGCCTCCTCCTTCTCCCTTTTGCCCCTTATCTCCCTTTCTCACCAGATATTGCACCCTAACACCATGCAGACATGTGCTTTCCTTGACCCCAGCAGACCTTTAGCAAGGCTTTTGCAGGCAATTTTTTCGTCCCATTTATTTTTTCTGAGACCTGGATGAAAACTCATTTTTTTAAAAATTGATATTGGGTTTTGTTCTTGGTTCTTTTGCGAGAAGGACAGGCTCGCTGATTATCCTTCACTGCAGCCAACCTGTGGCCTCTCCCTGGAATCCTCAGGACAACCTGAGGCCGTGCCAGTCCTCCCCTCGCTGCTTCTGAGATCCCCCACGCAACGCTGCCCATGCCTCAGTTTGACTTTTCTGTCAGTAACCTCGCTGGAACGGATCTGGGGTTTGTCAGGACGAGGATGTTTTCCTCACACACATCTCAATACTCAGTTTGGGCCACTCGTGATCCATCTCTGCCTGACATTTTCTGCACTTTGAGAAACCCACATGGCCTCGAGTGGAATTAGAGAACCCTTTAACGGTGCTGCGGGCAGCAGTGCAACGGGCTTGGGGTGAAAAATGTCAAAAGTCAATTTAAACAATAAAAACAGTTGCTTTGAACCAAAGCGGGGCTTGTTTGTATCATAACGCGAGGTTCACCCAGGTTAGGTGTGCTGGAGGATGGAGCACTGCACTCCTCCTCAGCTTATCAGCAGAGAAGATTTTATTCATTCCTCAGACAAGCCCTTGGACCCAGCCAGAGCTCCCAAGAGCAGAAACTCCCCGGAATATGTCAGATTTCAGAAAAACACAACGACAGCAGCCTTGCATCCCAGATACTGGTATTTCAGAGAGGGAAGTGCGTTTTTCAAGGCAGAAGGCAGCAGCCTGGAGTTCAGTTACATTGTCTGGGTGATTAATGTGTTATTTAGTGAGCAGACAGAAGCGAGGAGCCTGAGAGAGACCTCCTCCCCTCTATGCCTGCCTTCTAGTGCTGAAAAAAACCCCACAGATAAAAATAAAAGCAAATTAACTCATGTGGACACTGTCTTCTGTACTATCTAAGGAGCATTTGTGGTACATCGTGTGTGTGACAGGAATGACCCAGACTTGTGGCAGCTGAAGACAAACTCTCATGTTTAATTCCTGCACCGACACAGCTTATCAGAGCACCCAGGCCCACAACAAGCAAAAACAACAATGCAAACAAAAATCCCAAAGGAAATGAGTTGTGTCTGGTTTATCCTTATAAGACGTGTGAGAAGCAGGATCCAAACTGGTGTGGGTTTCAGAGCAGAGACACCAAATCTCCTTCCCCATCTCCTCCCCTTTGTATGACAGAGGTGGCTGAAAGGAGAAGGAAATTTATCCCAAATATGAGGACCCTTTAATGACAGGGATTCAGTGGAACTGCTCAGCTTTGGGGTCACGGGGAAGAGAATTTGTACTCCATCTGGGGGTGTCCGGAGTGATGCTGATGGGTGCAGGAGGGAGCGTGGCATTTAACATCCGCATCCAGGGATGGACACAAGGACTAAGGAATAAAGAGCCCATTTTCCTCCTGGGTACCAGATGTAATCAGTGCTCTCTGCACCAACTCAGAACTGTCAGGCTCTGGTTCCTGAGCGGGAAGAAGAGACCTCTGGGCACCCCCTGGGAGATCTTCTCCCCGGAATTCCGTGCCCAGGTCTCAGATGAGCAGCCTGAGCACGTGTATTTTGCAGGGTGTATTTTTCATCACGTGGTTTGCCCTCTCTCCTCCCACCCTCCTCTCCTCCCCTCCAGGGGAATACAGCACAGCGCATGCATTTGGCATATGCCGAAATGTATAAATAAACCAACATTTTGCTGGGTCAGCCCTCTGTTGGCAACCTCCTTGTACTTTGTCACTGGAGGCCGCAACTCCACTTACAGTGACCATCTTGTCTTGGCAGGACTCGTTTGCTTGTTCACTCCCTCCTCAGCTCTGCTGCTCGGTGCCAAGGCACACCGAGAGCCCCTCAATTGCCCTTGGCTTCCCCTCTGCAAAGGAATGCTGAGTTGTGGGGACAGTCCGTGCCATAGAAAAGGAAAAGGGATAAAATTATTGCTTGCCAGCATCCAAGAAAAGGGAGGAGCTCTGTGCTGTCAGGTCCTACTCAAACGCGGTCCGCAGGGAGAACTGCGGGAGGTGTTTGAAACTTGTGGGTTTTCAGATACCCTCGCACGGCAATAAGGATAAATATCCCGTGGCCCTGATGACGAGAGACATTTCATGGGACATGGAATCATTAAGGTTGGAAAAGACCCCTAAGATCATCAGTTCCAACCATTCCCCCAACGCTGCCATGTCCTCTACTAAACCGTGTCCCCACGTGCCACATCCACACGCTTTTTTGAGCACTTCCAGGGGAGGTGACTCCACCACTTCCCTGGACAGCCTGTTCCAATGCCTGACCACCCTTTCAGTGAAGAAATTTTTCCTCATATCCAATCTAATCCTTCCCTGGCACAACTTGAACCACAACTCAAGAAATTTCCCAGATGAGTATCAGTCCTCTCTTTTTGGCCAGAAACTGAACCATCTTGTCCCTTTTCCAACATTTAAAATCAGAATTGCTTTTTCCCATCCTAACTCTTACAAGAGTTTGATCTTTTTTCGGTGCTGCATTGTTTCCAAAGTGCAAAGTGTCTGGAAATGGAAAAGAAAGAAGTCACAGGTACACGGCTGCCTGTCAGACAAGGACAACAGGCTGCCCATCACTGGAAGGGTGCTTCTGCGGGCACAGCATCCCTAAAATGTGAGGTGATTAAAGAGCAAGGCTGAAATTTGAAAAAACAGGCCATCGTTTTCAGATGTACAGCCTCAAAGTAGGCTCATTCTTCAAGGACAGTGCTCTCAAAAAATCACCCAAGCTGGACACTGCTCTGGAAAGCATCAAAAATTTTGCCTGGCATTTCAGAGCGGTGCCCAAAACGTTTGTGTTTTGTAAACAGGAAGTCACTTTGTCTGGGGAGGATATTTTCCCCCCCTTCAATAGCCCTTTTACATAACCCCTTTTTTGCAGTATTTTGGGACTGAAAAGCTCATTTCCCTCTCATAAGCGCAGAGGAGAATGCAGCTGCCACCCAGACATCCTTTAAATGGGACCACATGTAAGCCACTTAGTCTCCAAAAATGAAAGCAAAACACAGAGCTGTCATCACTGCACGGCACCGTCAATCAGAGCTGCTCATAACGTGCTGCACCATGTACATCTTACACCACGTTCATTATGAGCTTAGCCTAACGTGGAATAGCACAGCAGAATATTACAAACGCTGGAAATTCTGCATTAGTAAGTGAGGCATAAGTGGGAACAAAAAAAAGTTCTGGTCCAGCCTTTTTTTTCCTGGCCATGAGCGTTGGTGAATACAAATTCCTCTAATGCTTTTTCCCAGCTTTACCCTGACCAGGTTGGGTGCAAAAAGAGCATTTTTTTGTTCGTGTCGCTCCACTGAACTACTCCCATCAAATAATTTCGCTTGCAGGTTCAGCCAAATGATCTTGCCAGGGTCAGTTCCCCATGGTATGGATGGGAGACACCAGGGTGGGCCGTGCCCAGCTGGTTTCATCTCCTCCCTTGTCCTGTTGGTCCCATCACAGGATGCAGAAAAGCCACAATGGGTTGTGCTGCAAGGGCGGATGATGCCTGTCACTCCAAGGACCAGGAGAACAGAGAAAGTCTACAGACAGGCCTGGGGCTTTGGGCTGCTGCTGGGATTGCCAGGAAAAATTGCCTGAAAAACACATCCTGTGCAATGAAAGGGTTGGTCCAGGTCAAATCCCCATATCTCAAAACTGCTGGAAGCTGAGAAGGCAAAGTTGCCTATATAGTACATTGGGAAAAAAAAAAGTGGAATCAAGGCTCTTGCCTGGTTTAGAGGCATGAAAGGCTGAGATGGATGTGTCCTTCCACAGGTGGAAAGAATGCAAAGCAGCAAACTGTAGCTGCATAAAGGGGCTGACAAAAGTAAAAGCTGTCGATAATTGCACCTTTCCTGTAGCTGCACACCTCCTACGACTTCTTAAATGCCAAACAGAAAAGTCATTGTTTTTCCAGCATATCACTTTTGCTGGGATTCAGGGCTTGGCATTGGAAAAAAAAAATCTAGGGATGGCAGGTGATGGGAGGGTTCTGTAATGAGGTAGAAGCAGAGCACAGGAGGAAGAGGACAAGGAGATGAGTCCAGTTGAATGCATGTGCAGTGGAGAAAGTGTTCAAGGAAGGAGAAAAACCATGGGGGAAAAGTTATTCAGTTCATAGCATGGTAGATCTGTTGGAAGTATTGTTTAACAAACATAAGGAAATTATTAAAATATATTTGGTCATTTGTGTAAAGCTCTCCAAGTACCTTAACATCATCTGTAAAGTGCCTGAGAGAGTGGAGAGAGTTCATTAAGAACGAGGGTAGGGAAAGAGGAGCCTCTGATGGGGACTGGTGGGTGGGTTGGTTTCATCGTGGGAAGGCGTTTCCCCTCCTTTCAACATGCCCTGGCTGTAGAAGCAGTTACAGTCTTAAACAAACCAGCTGGCATAGGCTTGAAATTGTGTTGTTATTCATATGCATCCAAGTATAAAACAAGGAGTGTATAAGCTGAATAAATAAACAGACTCACTGGTCTCTGGTGAGGAGGTCTGTGTCGTTTTATTCACACTTTTTGCCCTATACTCTGGGGTCATTTGCCAGACTGGGAATAAATGGCATCTGGTTCTTTAACCCAGGCTTGATCTGCTCTCTCGTATAAAGACTTTTCTTTACTGGCTTCTGGGATGCAAAAACCAGGTGAAATGGAAGGAAAAATCTAGCCAGAAAGTGTCTAAAATATATCAGAAACCTTTGGGCCTGATTCTGGCTGTGTTTATTCCTTTTTCCTGCCATCATAACGGGGCAGAGAATACGACACCCTTGGTTTCACTTAAATTCAGCAAGAAAGCACTGAGATATTTGTTATAAATTTGCTAAATCTCAACAGAACTAATTCAACTAAATCAGCTGCTTTCAAACACTCAATACATCTACAATCAAACACCAAGCACGTTTCAGTGGGAGGCTGCAACAAAAGTGATTTTTAGAGAAGGGAAAATGCCATTTGCGGGCTGAAGAAAACCACCCATTTCGAGTCAGTCTTTTTCAACAGTCACACAGAATTCACACCAATTCACCCCAGTTTGACTTTGCTCAAGCTGCTCTGTGTCAATGCCTCCGAGAAAGGCAAGTTGGCCCTAACGAGCTGCCTTCGTGGGGATCGTTGGACTCCATCCTTTCAACAAACCCTTTTTATTGTTTCATGATGGGGTTTGAAACGAAAGACAATTCGGATCTGGCTGCAGCTGTGCAGGCAACCCCCCTCACATCCTCCTGTGGAAGACCAGAATTAGGAAAATGGATGGTTTTGCTCATTAAACCAAATTCTACAAATACTACTATATATTTGAAAATGGGAAGGGAAGGGAAGGGAAGGGAAGGGAAGGGAAGGGAAAACTGTAAACTGACACTGCAGGGTGCTAGGGAGCAGCAAAGTGGTTTGGATTGAGGTGAGGGGGGCTGAAGACCACAGTCAGGGCTTTGACCACCATCCCTTGTGCCAAACACTGCCTCGCTGCCACCTGAAACCAGAGAGATTCCTCAAAATACGGAACTGGGGAGAAGTAAAGGGGACATCTGTGAATGCTGCTGCTGCTGGTAGTGCTGGATGGCCGTGGCAGGAGAAGTTGCGGGCGCACTGATCAACCACATCAAAGCAGGGGCGGCAAAGCTTGGGCTCGGGCTGGTTTTCCGTGGAGCACGGCAGGAGCATCGCTGGAAAATGAGGCACGCTGCTGGTTCCATCCGAAACCTCCCCCATATCATTAATGCTGGAAACCCCTCATTATACTCCCATTAAACCTCCCTTAAAATGCCCTTCCTGCGTTTTCGTGCTGAGGGCTGTGCATGGCACGTGCGGCGGCTCTTGCTGGCATTTCAGGTGCAACTTTTTTGGCCTCCTGGCAGGGGAAGGAAAAGAGCAAAACCAGAAGCAGAGCTGCTTTAACTCCCCCACGTGCTGAAGGCCAGGCGAAGGTGGGTGTTTGTGGTCCCATCCTGCTGCTGTCGAAATGAACGGCAGCGATGTCTGAGGGAGCAGGATCGGGCTGGGGCTGAGATGCAGGCGTGGAATCAGAGCGGGGCCAAATTAGGGGGTGGTTCGTGGAGGTGCGAGTCCCCAGCAGCACGGATTATTTAGTGGTGGAGCAACGTGGGCTCGTGACTTCTGCCCTTGGGCTGCTCTCATCCCGTGTTCTGCCCTGGCCTCCCAAAAATGCTTTTCTCCTGTGCGAGAACACGGCACGCAAACACGTTCCCGAGGAGAGCACCGTGGCTGGCTTGACACGGATTTTTTAAGGGCGGCGACAGGAGAAGAAAGGTTCGTGCACGCCACAGATGCACCTTTGAAGGTAGAACGTGGGTCATGTCTTGGAATTTAGGGGCTGTCATGTGGGAACGGTTTACAGGGCTTTTAGGGTTTCTTTGCATTTCATGGCAAGATAGACCCTCACCCGCTGCCTTTCACACGGACCTAACTGCACACGTTACACCGCAGGGAAACACCTTTTTTGTCTTGACCTTGGCTCTTTGCCTTTTGTCTTTCTCCCACCTGGTACGGGTGCAGGTGTAAGCTTTATTCTTATGCCCGCTTCCATGAGTGCATCAGTTTTTCCCATCACCCTAAAAGCATCTCACCTTGGTGAATCCCAAAACTCAGCTTCACTCTTTTAGGCATTTCCTTGGGTTGCCTGCTCTGCCATGCAGAGGAGCCCAGGAAGGGCTGAGGCAGCTGAGGACCCAGCAGTCGTGCATTCGAGTGCCTCAGCAAGGTTTTCCCTCCCACGCCCATGTTTCCAGGACTCAGAACCTCCTTTCTGACATGTCCCAGCAGCATTTATGGTGTCTAAGGCACAGGGAGCACGCAGGAGAAGCCCCAGCCCAGAAGGCTGTGCCCACAGCAGGTTTCACTGAGCAGCACATCAATCAGCTGCTGAGATGAATGTCCTTTCAGATATGCACATGGAATTAATTAATTCAATTAAGACTTTTTGTTGTTGCTGTTTCCTGGAAGCAAGCATGGCTTTTAGCTCTGGGATATACTACTATTGCACAAAGGGATAAAAACCCCAAAATCAAGAGGACTTTTTTTTGTGCATGTGTGGTAAAGACTGAAGCTTTTAAAGTGGATTAGTGTTATTGTTGGGTGGTGGGAAACATGAGACTCATCCAAGGACAGCTTAGAGTTCACTGTGATTTGCAAACCAGGCGAACCTGGGTTATGGCTGTACATCAAAACCAGGGTAAGTGCCTGCTAGGCTCTGGCTGGTGCTCATGTAGCCAGGAAAGCAGGAGAGCTTGGCTGGGACGTGCTCCAGGTCGGGTTAATAACACACATGACAGATGCTGAGACAAGTCTGCAGCCACTCAGTGCTGTGGACACAGAGGACCCAGCTCTGAGGAGCTCCAGCGGCAGGCTAGGTTCTTTTGTTTTGGAAAAGTTCATTCCAAATGCAATATTGTGTAATATTTACTCCTCTGTGTATTTACTCCCACAGTGTAGCAGTGATTCACAAGAGTAGTATTACATTATTCACTTTTTTCCTCAGTTTTTTCTCTGACCAGAGGCTGCTCTAGAGCTGCTTCTGCTGGGTCACAAGGCTGAAATGCCCACTGCCTGCTGGCACGTGACCCCTTTCACAAACAGACCTGACTTTATTCTAAAAGCAGGTTTTCAGAAGTGATTCTCCTCCCTGTGAGGTTCCCCCCGACCTCAGCGCCCTCGTGGCTGCAGGAGAGCTGAAGGGAGTTTATTCAGAGCCCCAGAGGGTTTGGCAGTGTGGATGAGGTGTTTGATCAGGGTTTGGAGGCTCTCGGGGGCTTGGGTGGTTTGTGCTGTGATAGCCAAGGACTATTGTCTGCCTGGGTACGCATGGGGCTCGTTTTGAACCAGCAGTGGGAAGCCCTCCTTCATCCTCATACTCACCCAGGGAGGTTGCAACAGCCCCAGGTCCTCAGGGTGAGCCCAGGCTTGAAATAAAGGCACATTTTCCTATCATCAGCACTAATCGCTCAGGGAATGATCAGAGGAAGCCAAAGCCTGGAGGTGCTGGGTAAGTTTTGGGAAAATCTCCCCATGTCACTGTCGACACTGAACACTGGAGGTGGTTTGGAAAGCCAGGAGGGGGTTGTTTGGGTTTTCTCTTTGCTGGTTTATTAGTAAAATCCAACAATAACAACAAAACGAAATAAATTTCCCTTGTACCGAGAGTGATTTCAAACAACCACCCTCAGGTGGTGACAAGGCAAGAGGTGTTGTAAACCTTTCTGTGGGCAAAATTAGAGCCCCCAACCTGAACAAGGCGAGGTTCCATCTGAAATAAAAAGAACGGGATTTTTTTGTGGGAAAAGGCAGACCCTGGCGCTTCTCTAGGACAGCTGGGAAGAGCAGGGAACAAACTGGGAGTTTGCAGGAACAAAGAATGATGAGAGGTCTAGAAAATGGGATTTCTGCAGGAAGATGACAAGAGCCAAGCTCATGCTATCCTGAGCAGGCAGGCTGGAGGGTGAAGACATGGCATTGGAACTCAAATATTTAGATGGAGAGGAAATTTGTAAACTGGTTTTGTGTCCACTGAGCAATGAGGAAAGAAGTCACAGGCTTAATCCATAGCAAAAGAGACTTAGGTTAAAATCTGTAAAAGAGATTTAGGGATGCTCTGGCATGGATTTTGGGGGCAGATTGTGCATTTGCCACTGCTGCAAATCCACACAGGGCACCTCCACCTCCCAGGCATGGCTCGGAGGGCTTTTGGCACCCGTGTAAACTCACAAACTCCCTTCCAGCTCCATTTTCTGTGATTTTGAAATAACAGCAAAATTACACCCTGGCAGCACAAGAGCTGGGATTATTTGTTTTAGGATTAACATAATTAGGCTAAGCATGAATCAGATGTTTTAGCAATTTGCAATTAGAGCACGCAGGAGAGATGCCGCTCTGTCTCTCTGGCAGTGAAAGATCCACACGTGGAAAGGAAGTGCTGACAGACACCTTCCTCTCACCTCCACGCACGCCAGGTAGGACTACAGGAAGGCTTAGGCATCACCTTTTAATCCTGCCGTGCTCAGTGCCAGGCTGAGCCTTGCTTGTATAACCACAGCCTTCCTGCAGCCAGACACCCAGTGCCTTAATTAACATCAATAAATGTTAACACTCGCTGGATTTACTGGGAAGGTTTGAACTGCAGCTTAATTCCGTGCTGACATATCAACACATGAACTCAGAGATCAGATCCCTCCTAGAGCTGCCTATTTTGAGATCACAAGGGATTGCTCTTGGCTGCCTGCACCTCCTGCAGTGTGGAGCCCACGTGCAGGAGCGGAACGATGCTCCGGGACTGACACCCCATCTTGGTTGGAAACCTTTGATGAGAGTCAGCCACATCCCTTGGGACAGCCCCAGTGGATAATTACACTCACAGCTCAAAACATGTCTATTTTATGGCTGGAAGAGCTTTAACTCCGTCTGCTGGATATACCTGGGTTTCTCTTTATCTGATAAGTGACTGTATCAGTGAACAGATCAGGAAGAAGCTGCTTATCCCCCATGGGTTCACACAGCAAGCAGTGATAAAGCCAGGAAATTTCAGATGGGTACATCTGTATTACAATAATAATCTAGAGAATATTCCAGCCTCTTTAGGACAGGCAAACCGTGAAGGCTTTTCCAGTTTTCCCCAATTTTCCTCCTGGTAGCAAGCTGTTTGCTCATCCCCCTTGCCACTGGCAATGAGTTTGGTTCAGGGAAACTCCATCCTTGCTGTGCAGTGGTCCTGGCACGAGCAAGGAAATAACATTTGGTTCTGACTGCTGTTGAGGGATTTATTTTATTTTCGTGACTGTTTGAATGCAGTGTTAACTGGCAGTGCACCACCAAGTGCAGGGAGAGGGACTGGTGCTCTTCAAACTTGTGCTCTGGTGGCTTTGGTGGGACCTGAATGGAAAACATTTCAAGCCCAGAAATGTCCCTATTGTGGTTTTGCCCCTGTTTTGAAATCAGCATCACCTTTCATGTCTGTGGCTGTGGATAAATGAGGTTATGCAGCAACAGAGACTCAGGAGAGTGGAAGCCCAACATGCCATGGATGTATTTTAGAGGCAGCTGGACCTACCCATCCCTCCAAACTATGCGCACATGAGTCTCTCTTCTCCTGAATCTCAGCACGAAAAGTCCAGAGGGCTCAATTTTATCCCATCCATCCCACTTCTGGCACAATTTCCTCGTAGGAGAGGACAGTGTGCTGCAGACTCTCCCAGCAGCAAACACCAAAGAAGGTTTTTGGAGGACTACGTTTAAATGCACCAGCCCGCAGCTCAACACCACCACTGGTTTATGGGGAAACTATCTCACACTTTGATCAGCTTCTGCTATAAAAGAGATGCAGAGACACAGGCATTTCTCTGACAAATGCTTCATTTCTTTAAGGAGCAAGTGCCTACAGAAGGTTTGAAATAAGGCTGGGGTTCCTAAAGTAAAAAAAAAAAAAAAAAAGTGGCCAGGCTTGGTTCCCAACATCAAACTCCTCTGAAAATCCCAGCTGGAGACAAGAACATGTGATCCCAAGGTCCAGGCTGCTTTTTGCAGACCAATTTAGCAGCATGCCTGCTCGACCCCTGGCTACAGTGGTACCATCTGTGGTCTATTACTGGGGATTTTGTACCAGCTGGGCAGCAGGAGCTTGTCTGAAATCCACCCCAGCTCGGGAGCTGATGAGCTATTTAGCTACTGCTTGTATTTGTCTTATAAAAGTAATAATACCATGTTCTGTTGCCATTAAGGTCTGACATTAAATGCAATAATTTCCTAATAGATCTAAAGTAAGAGCTGGGACGGCCTTTTATTTTTAATGAACTGAAGACTGCTGTGATCCCATTCATCCACCCATGAAATCCACTGACTGACAAGGTCCCATTTCTGGGCAGCGGGGTTAAATGCGCTTCAGACAAAAGCCAGATTTTCCTTTCTTCTGCATGCCATGGACAGGATCAAAGGAGTGGGGAAATGGACATTAAAGCACTTGTAATCAGGGACACAGACTCCATCCCAGCATGGGCCAGCCCCCTCGCAGGCTTATGGGAATGCTGCTGTGTGTTATTGCACGGGAAGCCTGGGAGCTCTGCGGAGAAAACCAGGCAGGTAAATGAGTCTGGGGGCAAGAGCTGCATGGACCAGGCTCAGATGTCATCACCAGGAGCTTCTCCACGTGGGAGCGAATATCCCTTGCAGCTCTGGGGCTTCCTCCCTGTTCAAGGCTTTCTTAAGGAGCTTGTAATAACACTGGGACTCAGCAGATGGTGCTGCCATGGATAACCCTGGAGCGGGATGGACGGGCGGATGGGAAGCAGGTCTGGGGCGGGGGGGGAAAAGGAAAGCAAGAATACCAGTTTGATTACATTTCTCTTTAAAAGCTGTGCTAATGCACCAGAAAAGCTGTTCTCATTAATCACACCTCCCTGCAACTGGAACAACACTGCAGCAGCAGTGGCGCAGCTGGAAATCCGCGTGAGGTGGGATGGAGATCAGGATGGGTGGCGGGGCCATTCCCTTTGGTTTGCTAGGCAAACCACAGGACCTGGCTTGGAGGCGAGGGTGAAGGTCACCTTCAGAGAAGCTGGGGAGTCACCCCCTCTGTTGCCTTTGGCCTTTTGTTTTAAGACACCCTTTTCCAAGCAACCCTCTCAAATGGTCTTGAAAGGATCGGGACAGAAAGGCTGCTGATGTCTCCCAAAGGACAGCAAACTGGGAATGGTTTGTTTTCTAAGCACATATGAGTTCATTTTCTTCTCAAAATTTGCATTTATTTTTAACTGGATTA
Source organism: Gymnorhina tibicen (assembly GCA_013399875.1). NCBI lineage: Eukaryota > Metazoa > Chordata > Aves > Passeriformes > Artamidae > Gymnorhina > Gymnorhina tibicen. The sequence continues at coordinate 3,000,316 of VXAZ01000560.1, forward strand.
ACATCCAGCTAATGGGGATGTCAACCAGTTGGAATGCAAATTTGGGAATTACGGAGGAATTTAGCGCCGCTGATATAAACCAAATGTGATGGGGTTGGAAAGCATATGATATTTATCTGCATGGGCTTGGTGTCATTAGTATGCTCCGTGTTCCTCCTAGGTTAACTCTTAGGTGATCCAAATGGGAAAAAATATTTCTATTACAGCTCCCATACGGCTAAAATGAGAGAGTGTTATTACTCAGCTTGGGATTTAAAAGAAATAATAGGGAGTTTATTACCCAGATCTTCCTCCTAATAGGAAGAGATAATGGCACTATAGATATAAAGTGGTTTTTTTCACTTGTTAGGCTGGGTTGTTTTTTTTTCCATTTGTCAATGTTTGAATTATTGCAGTGCATGACGAGTTGTAAGCACATATGTATGAGCATAAGCAGGCAGCTCTCCTCATCCTGCATCTATTTCAGGCATGTTCAGAGGAGTTATTATGGCACGTGCTGAAACTTGGAGCTGATAAGTCAGGAGAGGACTCAAACATCTTTAAGTCTGTACCAAAAAGGGGAACCATCTTCCCTTTAAATGGATGAGGCGCAACGGCCTTCTCAGTGCTGAAATCCTGCCCCCAGGAAACACGGACTGGGAAAGCATCAAAGCGGAGAGGAGGAGTTGTTCCTTACTCAAAATATTGTGAAAATGTGGTTCTGCCAGCGGTTTGCTGCTCGGGGTTTGTAGATACGTAGGACGATTGGGGAGCTTCAAAGAAAGATGTCAAGCAAATGTTTTCCCGTGTCACATGCACGGCAGAAGGAAATGTGCTTCCTAAAGGTCCTAAAGGCAGATGAATATCTTTCTGCAGTCATTAAAGTTGTAAAGTCAGCCCCCACCCCCCTTCCCTACACACACATGAAAGATGAGGGGATTTGCATCCCAGGCAAAACCAGATTTGGGATCCGGACGTTTCCCTTCGAAGGAGCAGCGCATGGATCTCGCAGTGGGTGTGCTGGGGGAAAGCATAGCAAGGACCTGGTTGTGTTGGGGAGATTGTCATCATCTGCTGTTGTGCTGCTGTGCCCCAACACCAGCTGGCATCCCTGTGCAGGGACCCCACCACAGAGACAGGCCAGCCCTGGGACACAGGGCCACTCCTGGACACTGCTTTGCTGCCTCTTCCCACACAAGTGGTGGAAAATCGATGGAAGAGGGCTTTGGTTGGAACAGTCTCCAAAAACCTGTATTTACTGTGTAGAGGAACATTTCCTGACCTGTCCCTGCTCCACAGAGGGCTCATTACAGCACGGAATTCCCTGTAGCAGTCACATCACTGTGGCCTTTCTTCGGGATGCTCCAGAGTACCTGAGCAGAGGATGCTCCCTGCTGATAAAGGCGGGAGGATTTCCTTGTGCTAGCATTGCTCCCTGCTGCTCCCTGGGCACAGCCTCTGCTGCAGGACATGATCCTGGACAGCTGCCTTCTTCACTGCTCCATCATCCATCTGCATTCCTCATGAGGAAAAATTCATTTGGGAATGGTGAGGCTGACAGAGGCTTCTCACATCTCTATTTCCACAGAGTTGTGTTCGCCCAGCTGTACTTTCTCACCCTGAAAAATGCCCAGCAAGAGGGAAGGCCTTTCATGAGAGGACAGGAACACGAGGGATGAGTTTGAAACCTCCAGCAATGAGCCAAAGGGGTGATAAAAATGATGGTGGTTGTCTTTGGGCTCATACCTCTTTCAAGTAGGGTCTGTAGTATCAATGGCAGCTGCTTTGATGAATGTGGATTGGAGTAGAGCTCCCAGTTTCTCAATTCAAGCCAAATTTTAGTTCTACTTTACGGTCCCTGGGAATGCAGAAAGCTGAGTTATGAATGGCAGCATTAGGAAAATTACTTAAATTCATCCTCCTCCTCCTCCTGCTAATAACTCCCTCCCTCCTCGAATTTGCAGGAAGCTTGAGTCACCATGGCATTGTGACATCTTTAGCGTAAGGCTGAACTCAAGCTTGCTCTTATTTTATTACTTATGCCTAATTCCTTGGAACTGCAGGCTTTTGGAGAGATATTACTTCTGCAACACAGAGCAGCTGAGCTGTGGTGGTGGTGGTGGTGGCACTCTTCAAGATCTCACAAGGACTCTTTACTCTTGTCTTGCAATTAATAGAACCATTCCCTATTAAGTCCCATGAATGGCCAGAGGGCATTAAAAAGCCTTTTATCACCAACTAATTCCATAATTTTTGGAAACAGAACCCCCACGTGTTTTTTCAATAAGCTCTTCTCCTTCTGACAGCGCTACATCTTTCACAAACACAGCAAGAGTAACCCCTGGACTTTGCCTGCAGCAGTGAAGTATGAAATTTTGAATTCCATGGGTCACTGTTTTTGCTGCAGCCAGATGTGGATAAAAGGCAAAGGGTGTTTTATTGTTGTTTTTTCAAGAAACAGAGAAAGGTTTGTACTAAGGTACACCCTCTACCCTAAAAACAAGTGGCTAACATGTGGCTTGAATATCACCAATTGGCATTTCAAAAGATGAAACTTTAAAATAAAACCAACCTTGAATTTAAATATTCTGTCTGCAGCTAAAAAAGTACATTATGACTTTAAACTGGGTTTGGGAAAACGTACAGGAGAGCTACAGCCTTGATGCCAAGCTGTGCATTAGTTGGTGGTTTCATTAGCATCACAGGTACCAATGAGCTGTGATGGATATAAAAGGGGGATACTCAATGGCTGAGACCTTCCTTTAGTTCTGAACAGATTGGGTTATCCGTTGGAAATAAATTAACAGATGTATCCAATCCCTGTGTGCGGTGATGGATGAGTCTATGAAAGCCTTCATTATTGGTATGCATTTTATGCAAACTCTTCTGGCGACCGAGGCGTGTTAAAAAACTGCTTAGTTTGATTTCTCCGAAGTCCCAGTGTGCCACTGATGATTTAAACCCTCTGTTTCCTGCTTGGGGAGCTGAATATTGAGCAACCAGGAATGAATATCTCACTTCTGGAATTTTATGAGGAAAGTTATCCTCGTGGTAAAATTTCGGGGGACCTCTTGGAAACACTTCCAGAGAATAGCTGAAGTATGAAACCCATAAATAACAAACTGAGAATTTCACTGTTTATTTGTGGGGGAAAAAGAATAATTGTATTTCTTTTTTATTACTTGATCCAGCCCTCCCTGTCTCACAGACACTGGACAATATTTGGATTCCCAGCCACTATCTGTGCAGCCCAGCAGAGTGACGTGATTTTGGCTTCCAGCAGTTTCCCCACTGTCTCCTGAAATGCTCTGTTATGAAACAAAAAGATAAAAATGGTGATCACAATGCAACACAAACCAGAAATATCTGATCATCCTCCAGCTTTGATTGCTGCTGCTTTTACCCTGGTGCTTGACAGCGCACTTGCCAGATGCACAAGTAGCAAGGTTGTGACAATCCTGAGATTTTACTGCTGCACTACACTTTTAGGATGATGTTCTCTAAATGGTAACAGCTGTAAGTCAGGGTTTTGGCAAGGGAAAAGTCTGTAGAAAGTTTGGTTTTTCTTTGTCTTGGTGCCCAAGTTCCTCTTGTCAATAAAATCAGAGAGATGGAGCATCTCTTCCACGGAGATGGGCTGAGAGAGTTGGGGTTTTTCAGCCTGGAGAAGTGAAGGCTCCAGGTCAACGTTGTTGCAGCCTTTCAGTCCTTAAAGGGAAAAAACTTTTTAGAAGACAAATTTTTTAGCAGGGCCTGTTGTGACCAGGACAGGGAGTGATGGTTTTAAACTAAAAGAGGGTCAATTGAGACCGGATATAAAGGAGGAAGTTTTTACAGTGACGGTGGCCAAACACTGGCACAGGTTGCCCAGAAAGGTGGTGGCTGCCCCAGCCCTGGAAATACTCAAGGCCAATTTGGACAGGGCCAGTTTGGACTGAGAAACCTGACCTAGTTAAAGGTGTCCCTGTTATTGCAGGAGGTTTGGACTAGATGACCCATAAAGATCCCTCCCAACCCAAACTACTCTGTGATTCTCTGAAAATGGGAAGAAAAGTACTTAACTGTCTATTTTTAGCTGTTGAGAGCATCCATCTCTTCTCCAAATTATGTGATCTCTTCGCTTGTGCCTTTACAAGACTTTCCACCTCCGTGTGCTGCACACAGAGCTTCAGTAGCCAGACCTGACTTAGCAGGAAATATCTGGCCCCACCTTGGATGAAAACTATAGGACCATAGAGTGGTTTGGATTGGAAGGGGCTTTGAAGATCACCTAGTTCAACTCTGTCACCACGAGCAGGGACACCTTCAACCAGAGCAGGCTGCTCAGGGCCCCACCCAGCCTGGCCTGATCACAAAAACAGCTGATGAAGGAGCAGATGAAAGCAGAGTAGGGAACAAGCGTGGGCCAATCCAGATGGGAGCACATGACAGGGGAGGAAGGAAAAGGATTTGGAGAGAGAAGCCTTCCCCTTTTGATGGCAGGGGGAGAGAGGACCACCACAGCCATCTGAGGGGATGCAGCTGGCCTCACGCGTGTCCCTGCTCCCTCTGTGAACGAGGCAGGTGAAGGACTGTCATCTTTCCCTCCCTCCCACTGAACTGTGGGGCCAGAATCACCCTTTCAGATTTACCACCTCGTGTGCTGCACAAGGCTGGTCCCGCTCCAAGCAAAGCCTTCTGAGCAGAAACTGCCCCACGTAGGATCACAGAAACTCAATCTCACCCTGGGTATAGCCTAATGATCTCAATAACTGGAGCCCTTTGAGGAGCAGATATTTTCATCCCTTTCTAATTTGCAGTTGGGACCTAGGGCAATTTTTGTTCCTGAAGCTTTGGAGTTACTTCAACACCGTAAAGCCACGGAACAACTGCTCGCGTTCTCGCTCTGGCATTTGAAGTCTCCCTATGAAACAGCTGGTCTCTGATGTGCAAGATACCTGCTTCCCACTATTTGGCTTCCAACAGCAAGAAGATGACTTATGGCCGTGAACTATCCCTTAATTTAACACATCAAAACCGAGCAAAAACAAACAAAGCAGAGTGAAGAACACATGTAGACCATGAACTCACATTCTGCACCTTGCACTTTTGCCCAGAGCACATGTTTTTGCAGCTTATCTCCCTAGGTATCTGTGATGGTGCCTTCTTGTGTGTTTGTTTTCTTTGTGTGGGGATACTTGGCAAGGAACTGTTTCTCTGGGAGAAAAAGCAGTTTTTGCATCTCTCTGGCCGTGGACCAAACAAAGACCTTAACTGGACACTTCACCACGAGCTTGCTGCAAAACCTGTCCTGATATGTGAACTGGCTCGCACTGATTCCAGAGGGTCTAGAGGAAGGCTATGTCCCGACTACTTTGTCCTTTTGAGCTACATTATCCTTCACTTGAACTAGTTTGCTGTGATTTCTCTCTCTGTGGTCTTAGAAAGCCCTTCTGCAGCCCCAAAATGCAATGTAATGTCACAGCAGCAGCAGAGTTCAAGTCTTGCCTCAGTCTGAAATGGGGCAAAGATCCATCCATGGGTGCAGCCTTTGGCAGCTGGCATTTATCCCACAGTGTGACAGGCAGCCATCATCACCTCTTACTCCTAATAGACTGTAAAAGGCTAATAGGATGCTTCCAACCAAAAATGATCTATTAGTTCTTATTTTTATTTCCATGGACTGCTTTTTTCTCTACTGCTCTTAAGTGAAGGGCTCCTGAGGTGTCTCATTCATGGGTGATATCAATGCATCCCTCTTGGAAAAAAGATTGTGTTACTTGCAAAGACAAAGCTCAGATATGCTTCAGACCAGAGGTTCCCACTATGGACTCCAAGTCCTGCTGCTGATTTTTCAGCTGGAAAACAGACCTGGTGAAGCTCAGCTTCAAGCCGACTGAAAGAGCCTGTAACACTTCCTGAAAACACTTTTAACTAGTTTCTAAATTTGTACTCCTCTTTGTACTGGAACAAGTGTCATTTCAAAAAGATAGTGAGGAAAACAGTCCCAGTCTCTTCTGGCCAGCAGAAAGGCAGAAGCCCTTCCTGTTGATGCTGGGTTTGTGTTACAGCTGGCAGATATTGTCCCTCACCAAGCACAAGAATTCAAGTCTTCAGCTGGTCTTGCAGGGCCCCAAAACCTGCTCAGAAACTGCTTCACTGTCAGCAGGGATCTGCATGGATTTGTGGGTACAAAACCACGCACGTACAGCCAAAAAGGTGCCACATCCAGGACATTGCCACTGCTGATAAAGAGTGAAAATACAGCCTTTCCTGTCTTCCTCGTGATGAATACAGAATGAAAGGGTCAAATCCAAAAGCTAATGGCTGGTCAGAGATTCAGCTGGGTGAGGGTTAAGATCAAGTCTTGTGCAGTCAGGAAAGAGAAAGGCCCCAAGTGTCCTCAAAATTTCCATATGACATTTGGGTATCAATAACAGCATTGTTCGGGAGCAAGAGCTCATTTTCTAAGGAAGGCAGCTTGCTCCTTGCAGACCATGCTCCCTGTGGCTGGGGATGCCAGGCTGCTGCTTGGCAAGGAGCTTGTTAGTTCATTTAAAAAATGCCCAAGTTAAACGAGGTATAAATCAACACTGTTCCGCTCACATTAAGGCACACCAGCTTAACCCTGCCGAGGACACTGATCTGAAAGTGTTTAACAAAGTCAACATTTCTAGGGAAAACTTTTCCTGTGCAGAATTTCTGAAGGCTTTTGGTGTTTTTTGTAGTTTATTTTTCATCTAAAAATCTATTTGCCGTATTTAATTTTTTTTAAGGATTATCTCTTAATCTTACCCTGTTACAAAATGTATTCATAATCCTCATAGCAGTTACTTAGCAAGTCTTAAACCTGTCATTAAAATACCTCCTCTTGTTACTACAATCAGCAGTCTTAATCCACTTCAAGTCTCTCTTTTTTTCTTTTTTTTTCTTTTCTCACTTTGTTCCCGAATGGCTTAAACCAAGGTATGACAGGTAGCAAACAATCCCCCTTCTAATTACTTGGGAGAAACAAATTAAGGGAAGGAATACGTTTGTGTGGCAAATTCCTGAGAGTTTGGAAACTGGCGGCCATAGGAATGCGCCCTGGGAAATTTTAAACCCACTCCAAAGCTGTGGGTTTGAACAGTGGTGGATTTAGTCCCTGGAAGGCATGGATGGGGAAAGGTACTGCAAAAAGAGGGGGTGGCTGCGAGCAGTCCCAGTCCTGGGGCGAAAATGAGGAATGAAGGTCCCGTGCGGGAGGATGTGCAATGTCTGGATGCAGGAAAATACACCCTGAGCTTCACCTGGAAGTGCTCAGCAGCCTGGTGTGGCTCAGCAGTGCCTGAATCCCTCCCGGCACCAAATTCCCTGGGAAAGCCCAGGCTTGGGAGCTCCAGGAATGGCTGGACACCGGTGAGTAGGAGGACAAGTGGCGGGAAGCGAAAGGACCACAGTGTTGGAGAAGTGGGTGTGAGTGTCAGGGAAAGGAAGGCTGGGAGCAGGATGTCTGAGTCACGGGACAAAAAAAAAAAAAGGCTCCTGAGTTGGAGAGGAGCAGAGGAAATGCTGCAGCTCTGCACCACACATCCCTGGAAGGGGGAGGATTAAGGATTAAGGGTTGGTCAGTGCTTCAGCAGGACGTGGCCCTAAGCACAGGTTAAACTCATCGGGCAGCTCCCACCTGTTGGAAACTCAGAGCTTGTTCAGTACCCAGCCCCATCCCAAACCTGCACCCATGCAGGGGTGGTTCCAAAACCTCTCCCAGCCTGTGCTTTCCGTGAAGTTTTTTAGGGGGAAAACAAGAGCTCAGGTTCAGAGTCCCCAGAGACCCCACGCTGTCCTGGGAGCTGCCGGGCAAACGCAGCGCTGGTTTGAAATCAGATATCGCCCGCACAGAACTCGTCACAAGATAATTAGGCTCAACTGGGATTTTTCAAAAAGGCATTAACTCCATGAACTTTTCAATCTAAAACAATGCCACAATGACCATGCTGGGAATAAGGCATTCTGGCCCTTGTTGGGGATCATGTGTTGAAGTTGTCTTGTTAGTAGGGAGGCGTTAATGCAATAAAGGAAAGCATTGTGGCCTAGAACAGCTGGGCTTTTCTAACTGCTTGCCTAAATGTGGATGATTAATGACCAAAATGCATCCTTGCTGAATGGCATTGAGAGGCTGGAGGTATTTCACGGCATTTTCCTTTTTCCATTTTTGTAAGAGATTTCTTGCAAACAAAGCTCCATTGATGTGGGTCCATTACAGATATGCAAAGTGAATTCTGAATTATTGCCTATCTGATGGGTGACAATAATGTTACTTTGTTGTTGCATGTTTTAGTCTGCAGGATCTGAAGATGCTCAAAAAGCCTCTTGGTGCTTTTGGAGACTGGAGCTACTCAAACATTTTAATGAGATTTGTTGTCATTGTTGTTGGAAAATGCTGCTTCATCCAAACCAGAACATCTTGCAGTGAAATAGTCCCATTAATAACATTTCCATGGGAAAGTGTTCAGATTTTCTGGGGTCAATTTATAAGCAGAGAAGAATCTAAATGAGAACCCTGATCTTCTCAGTCTGAAACCAGATCTTTCAATGGCAACAACAACAAAAAACATTTTGAGGAAGCGTTTGAAAAGTTTGGTTCTTTTTCCACACCAGAATGAAAACACATTTCCAGACCTCAAAAACCTTTGTGGAAGTGCACTGCCGATCTCTGGCTGCCTCAACCAGAAACTTCATGGCCCATCAGGAAAGGGGCTGGCACGTAAGTCCTTTGTTAGTCCAGCCATGCCACGGCCACCCACCCCACCCTTGGACTTGGGTGGGGATGGCACCCATCTGTTGCTGTCTGTGCTTCTCCCCATCTGCCCTGAAGCCTCTTGCACTGCAGAAGAGCTGCCCTGGTTTTCTTCACCTGTGGGAATGCGCAACGTGGTTCACAAAAGGTAGGAAGAGTTCTTTGGACGAATGAGCAGCCACCTGGGGGAGAGGCAGCTCTGTGGTACCACGAGGTGTGAAATACTGTCACCAAATAAAAGCACAGAGTAGGTTTATAGCACAGTTACCAGGAGTGCATGTGAAAGGCAAAGCCAAAGGCTGGACAAGTCCACAAGGGATGTCCTAATTCCCCAGTAGCCCCGCTCAGCGTTGCTATCCAACACCATCCCACATCTGCTAGCGTGCAGGTTTGTGTGTCACCCACCAGTGCTGCACCAGCAATGGCTTGGGGACTCCTGGCTGGTAGGGGGCACCCAGCTAGGATGGGTGGGTGTATCCATGTGGGTCCCTTTAGGGTGGGAGAGGCAGTTTTTAGTTCCTTGCTGACACTGTGCACACGATTGCAGGCTGGTGGGGAAGAAAGGACAACATTTTGACACCAGTCCTACTGGCTGACCCTTCCATGCCTGCAAGCAACACGTGTGAATGACAATTTCCTTCACCTAAAGGCTCTGCTGCAGCCAGGCAAGGTATATCTTGCATTTATCCAAGGCACTTAAAGGCAATTTTTTTTCCCCTCAGCCAGCGTGTTGGCTTTTATCATTCAACAGGCCACGGAATTGTTTTCCCTAACATCCCCTTAAGAAGGATGTATTTTTCAAAATACTGCCATTCCCTTCTCTAAAACAGGTTTTGATGTGGCTACTTCAAATCAAAACCATGAGCTTTCCTCTCCTCACGCCCACCGACTTAAAACCTGCCCCCAGTGCCAGTGGTTCAGAACTATCCAAATAAAGCAGTTGCTTTAAGGAGTGTTTGCTTTTCCTCTCAGGCTCCTTCTCCTGACGCTATATTGTTTGTGGAAAAAGAGTTCTCTGGGTGGGTCATTGAGCTGTCGTGGTTAAGAAGCTGTATTTGAAGTCTGGTTCAGTGTAGAAGAAAAACATGTCAAAACAGCCTTGAAAGTACAGCTCCCTTTTTTTTCCCCTCCTCCGTGTCAGGATGTTACCTTTTTCCCCTCCGTGCAGCAGCTCTTTCCCATGAAAAACAGCTTCTTGAGGACATTTGCCGGGTGGCTCCAAAATGCAGTGAAAATAGCACTCTTTTCAAACCAGGAAAACAAATTGCTTCTGGAATAAAGCCGTGCCTATACAGCTCTGCATTTTAACTTTGCTTGAATGCTTGTTCCTGAATATCTCTACATCAGGGAAACATGCTTAATTATTCCTGAGTAATTTTGCCTGCTGGACTGCAGTTCCTCAAATAGATGCTATGTGGGATTTTCCTGATGATGTTGTTCTTTTCGTTTGAAAGGATGCCAAGGAGCAGGTTTCCCTCTTCCATCTTCTCCCTCTACCTTTTGACTTTAAAGCAGATTCTTGGTGCTCCTTAAATAAACACTCCTCCGAGATACTTTTTCATGGAGTGGCATGAATGCCACGAGCCCAAAAAGGGCATTAATGCGTTTTTCTTCTGTGGCTTTGGAATGACGTGCATCTAATGTGGATGTGTGTTGCCTCGGAGGACGCTCTGTTTTCTATTCCTGCGTTTGATTCTCTGCAGCTGGGAAGCCACGTTTCACAGGTGGTTGGGAAGCTTATTAGATTATTCATAACTGGGTTTATTTCTTTTTTTTCCCCCCTTTTTCTTTTTTTTTTTCCCTCTAAGCAATTAAAAACATGTGTCAAAGGAGGCCTGAGATGACTAGAAGCACTCTGACATCTCTTTCCCATTTACCTTTTGCTGTTTTCACTTGGGTTACGCAGAGCCTGGTGCTGGTACCCACAGACATGGCTCTAAAGGAGAGAGAAATGAGTGTTTTTCCTGTTAGAAGTAATTTAAATAATATAAAAAAAAGATTTGCTGCTGGTTTATCGGGGATTCCTGTGTGAGAAAACTCCGTTGTTTTCCCGGGAATGAGCAGCAATCACAGTCATAATTGTCATGATGATGATGAATGTTTTCAGGCATTTTTTCTGCTGGTGACCACAGAGCAGTGACAGACTCTGGGCAAGCAGCAGTTTGTCTGGAGATGAGTTCCCAATCCATGGCAGTCTCGAAAGAGGCACATACACCAGGAAAGGGAAAAGTACTGAGAGAGTCGCTGGTGGGGAGAATTGAGCCGGCAGAGAATTCGTTACTGCACAAATCCCTGTCTGAATTTCAGTGTGGATGACGAGGCTTTGCAGTCTTCCATCAGGATGGTCCAGACCATGTGTGAGCCAGATACCAGCTTGGTATCCCCTCCAGAGGAGGACTCTGGTAGCTCTCCTGTGGCCTGTTCAGCTCCTGGTTCCCAGAGGAGCCCAGGCTGACTTTTCAGAGGTGTTTTTGACTGGCTTGGGCTCAGGTTGTGCTTGTGAATAGACAGACCTCAAAATGCTGAGATGATTTTGAGGGAGGGGCTTCAAGCAAAGGAAATTAATTCAGTGTTGTACATAGTACACAGGCTTTTTAAAGGATTCTTGTTTCTTAAAAAAAAGTAGAATTAATATTTGGTTGAAACTACTGGATTCTCAAAGGATTCATACATGCAATGGAAGGAGAAGGGGTAAAAAGATCAATATCAGAAGCAGCAGTGTTGCAAACAGGGAGCATAAAATCATGGAATCATACAATGGTTTGGGTGGGAAGACACATTAAAGCTCATCCAGTTCCACCCCCTACCATGGGCAGGGACACCTCCCACTATCCTAGGGTGCTCCAAGCCCTGTCCAGCCTGGCCTTGGACACTCCCAGCGATGGGGTGTCCTGCTTGGCGAGATGGGAGAGGTGCCCAGCATACGTGTGGGCTGTGGTGATGGGAGAGAAACATCTCCTCACATGTTTAAACATCTCCTCCCCTGCCTCAAGCTGAGCTACTCACCAGCTATTCACCCTTCTCCAGAGCATCTCCCATCCCTGGAGTGGTTCCCACCAAAACCTGTCAGGCAGAAACTCTTTGTCTTCCTCTTCCTCACTATGTTTAAGTGGCAACTACATCTCCACAGTGCAGCTGCCTGTTTTTATCATCAGCCAGTAACTCCCTCCTCTCCTCCAACTCTTCTGCGGCTCAATAATTCAGAACACTGAAAAGTTTATTTTTAAAATGCTCCTGGCTTATTTGTACCCTTCGTGAATCCTGATTTTCTGCATTATCTCCTTCTCTGCCTTCGGGTCTTTTCTTATACACAGGAAACAAGAACAGGACGGCAAAGTTCGCATGAAATATCCATCCTTGCGTGGGAGAAAACGCAGACAGCTGAGTCAGGCCAGTCCAAACACTGCAAAATATCCAGCCCCACCACTCCTCCAGCTGCAGGTTTTCCCAATCCAACTATCCACCACCACTCATTTCTACAATCAGCCTCTTTGGAAATCGCCCACCCGGAGGAGCTGCTCTTTGGAAATATCGGGGTGCAAAGGACTTTAAAAACAGCTTGGACAGAGGTGGGTGTCTGAGGCTGAGCACAGATTTACACCTAACCTCACCCTAACTCAGGCTGGAGTTGTGGAATGTGCTGCCTGCATGGAAAATGTCCCTGGCAGCAGGCTGCTGTCATGTTCAGTGGCACATCCACGCTGCCATCAGCTGTGCTCCTCGGTGACCTTTCCCTCAAAGACGGAAATGAACTTCTTCTTCTCTTCATCCTGACATCTGCCAGCAATCTGAGGCTGCTCCATCCCGCACAGCTTGGTTTCCTAGCGTTTTGGTGAGGAAGGGTCACGTGGGATGAGCATAATGATATTTTCCAGTTAACCCACGGGTCTCACCTCTGGTTCTAATCACCTCTTGGTGTGGAAACCAACAGCCTGACTATGGTGTCTGATCAGAGGAGAAGCCAGATCCATTCAGCTTTTTTTTTTTTTCCCCAAAGACAATTCAAACTTGTCTGAATTCCTACTTTTCAAGAGAGAAGTTAGTGGGAAGGCTTCATTCAGTAGCCATGGAATCTCCCAAAGTAAAGAAGCAACCTGACAGCTGACTTACACGGAAGTAACAGAACAAACCTGGCCTCTATCAGGGCAATCCAGAGTCATTCCGGAATTTCATTGTGCAAAATACCAGTTCTTCTCATCCCAGAAGTCACCCACTTTCCTGTCCAGAGGTCTGTTCCTCTCAGGCACTTTTCAGCTTTTCCACTTGCAGGTTTTGTCCTCCGAGACATTTCCTGGAGGAGGAGGAGAGGTGCAGTGCTGCCCACAGGTCTGTCCTGTGTAGCCTGCGCAGGTCACCAGCAATGTCACTCTTGAGAACATGCTTTTCCAGCTTAATCAAGGCCAGATTCCCTGGGAAGGCTGGGATCCAGGAGACAACGCTTCCCGTCGCATCCGTTCAGGGAGCGCTGCCTGATGCTGCACAGCCCCGGCTGGGACTGCCCCCAGTAACGATGTTCCTCCAATTAACCTCAGTGAGATCAGGCCTTGTTCAGCTCAGAGTGGTTCTGAAAATCCCATCTGCCTCATCTTCTCGGTCCACAGGTTCCCCCAGGATGATATCACTTCCTCTGCCTGCACCAGAGGTGGAAATGTCTTGCTGCTTGCTCATGCTCCTGTAGGATCGCTCAGCAGCGCCAGGAGGCACAAATAAATAAAAGTGTGCAGCACCAGCTGAAGTTTGTTGGAGCTACGATTGGGGGTGTTAGTTGCCTAAAGAAAGGAGAGGTAAGTTGGGTTTTTGGGATGGCTGGATTCCACTGTGCAGCGAGAAACCCCCATCCCACCCAGAGCTGTGCTGGGGCTCATCTCCTTTCCTCCACTTCTGCTTTATTAACGCTAGGCCCTGACGAGCTGAGCTGCCAGCGATGCTTCCCTGCTCGGATTGCTTTCACAAATGGTGTGACCTCTCCTTTCCCTGGCTACTCTGCAAATATCATTTCACACCAGGATGTTCCCCAGTCCGCCCAGCTGCACCAAAGCGACGGCTTCTGGAGGAAGAACCCAGTCCGAGGTGTTGATGCAGCCCAACTGGAGCTGCAGGGAGCTCTCAGACTGCACCCTTTTCTTACGTTTCTCTCCTAGATCACTCTTTTCCCGCAGCTTGAACTCTCTGTTTTTCTCGTGTGGAACCTACCTGTGCCTGTCCTAGGGCTCAGCAAAGCCCCCATCCCTTCGGAGCTGGGAAAAGATGCTGCTCTTCTCTTGAACCTTAAAAAGAGTAAGTTGTGGTGGAAACTGCAGAAAAGCAGATTTTTCTTCCCCCTGCTCCTCCTCCCATCCTCCCCATGGGTGCTGCTGCTCACCCAGATTTTCCCAAGCACTTTCTCTGCTTTATTTTCATGGAGTCAAGGAAGGAGCTGGCTCTTTGGGATTTACATGCCTTTGAGGTAAAGGCAGAGCAGCTCTGAGAGCTGACTCCTCCTCTCTGCTGCCTGCTTTGTGGCTGGTGCCACAAACCATGGGAGAGGGATTCTACCCAAACTTTGCAGCTTTTTTTACATTGCTCTGTGAGCTGACACCCTTCCTTTGAAACAGGGAACATGACAAGCATTTTTTGCCCAGTGTCTTGAGCCTTAATCCAATTTTTGCTAGGGATTAAAGAATTTAGTGGGCAGGTGCTTTTTTTCTTTATTCCTCTCCTCACCCACTTTGTCGCTGTGAAAATAATTTCTGCAGGGTAGGAAGTGCAGCCAAAGCAAGGAGTTTACTGGCTTTTCCCAGTAAAACAATCATAAAAATTATCAGCCTCAGATTTATTTTGACACGAAATTAAAACTCTGTTCAGACATAATGGAAAAATATCACAAATAAAAACTGCACCAAGAGGCTGGTTCCAAAGTGATTGGTTCCTTCCTGAGCTACTTATGCAGTAAAATTGTGATTTCAGTGGGAATATAAAGGCAAAGCTGGTGTTAAATCTGGAAGTGGTTTGCACCCAAGCTTTGCCTGGTGCCCTCATCCATCTTGTTTGATCGATTCATCCCGTGTTGTCCTTGTAGGGCTGAATGCAGAATGGAGCAACAGAAGGGTTTTGTTTTGATACCGTATCAGGTTATTCCTGAGGGAGTCCTACAAGGGGAGAGGAGGGATGTTATTCCCTGCTAATCCAGGCAGTTCACAGGGTGCAGGCTGGAATATCTCAGGATTTGCCTTTGAGGGTCCCTGCAGTGAGCATGGCTCTCGCACAGCCAGAGGCACGCATCAGTCAGCTCCTGAGACACCAAGATTTCCCTTTTGCACTGAAATTCAAGAATGAGGAGTGCAGCTCAGAGGCTCCCTAGGAGACCTCGGTGGGTTTTGGCCTCCTGTAGGAGGAGTAATGGGATTCTTCTTTGGATACACGTCTTCCTGCAGCCAAGCAACGGAGCGTGTTCTTAAAAGGAGTTTGCAACAAGAAAATTACCAAGACGTGGCCAAATCTGAGCAGGCATGAAATATGGAGGCACCCACTGTCCTCTTTTTTTCCAGCCCTCTGGTATTTTATTCCATTTGGTCCGTAGGTGATGCCATTACAAGGAAAGATTGGGATTTTCCCTGTCACCAGACACCCTGATCCCTCAGGGCAGATACCTGATCATGTCTGCACACACTGCCAGCACTCCAAAGAAGCCCATCTGTAGATCTTAAAAAGCCTGAAGTTATGTCTTTGCTGACTTCAGATAGTCATGCAAAGCTTTGTCCATGTCCCAAGGACAGATAATAAAATAAACAGAGAAATTCAGATACACTGGAGGCAAAACATCACCTCAAACTCACGTTTGTTAATGTAAGTGAAGATGACATTTTTTACTGTCATTACATTTCAGCTGAGTCCCTGTGCTGTCCCACCTTGCCTGCACAGCATTAAGGACCATTGCAGGGCTGTTTTAGTACCTTAAAGCAATCTGGTAAGGTAATTCATTTCTTCTCAGCAACGCTTGTGATTAAAACACTCTCTTCCATTGTGGAAAAGACTGTGAAACATGTACTCATCTTCCCCAATAAAAGCTTATATGGGGTTGAAGGGGGATAGCAATGTTTTCCAGCACTCACCAAAGCTAGAATTTCATATGAAATTTTAATTCATCATGTATTTTTAACCCTGGAAACCTGGTCTGGGTAGGGTGGTGTTTGTATATCATGTATCACACACACACACACACACACATCACTTGCCAGGGATTATTTTGCACTTGGCAACGTGTTCCATCCACATATTGACATATTAATGTACTCATTTATGGGATTAATAGGATGAACTCCTGCCAAGAGCAGAGTGCACTGCATGGTGGATCAGCATGTTCTGCTGCTGTCCAAGCACTCCTGCCCTGTCCCTCCACCTGGGATTGCTACAGGAAGAATTCCACACGGATACCGGTGTCCCAGTCCTCCCCATAAAGCTCCAGTGCTGGGCTGAGTGGCTGCACTGGCATCTCCTTTGGGTTTTACATCCCCTCTCGAGTCCAGCACATTTTTGGCTCCTTGAGGATTAGGGTTTTGTGGTTCCCTGTGTGAAAATGATGCATGGCAAGCTCAGCCCAGGCAGGTGAACAGTTTGGTGGCCTTGAGCTCAAGGCCAGCTCT